>CATKHJ010599624.1:0-15582 GCA_949750685.1 Vernicia montana
AATTAATTAATTAATCCTTTTTTTAAAATTAAATTTTCACTCAAGTGGTTAATTAATCTTTTTAATTAATCATTTTAATTAATTAAAGTTTGAGTAATCAAATCTCTTTTTTTTTTTTCAAAATCATCTCATTTTCCGAAATGGAACTCCGCTCTGATAAAATCACTCACCCTCCACCAACCAAAATGAAGGTATAATCTCTTATCCTCAATCAAACCTCAAATCAAACCAAACCAATCAAATCTAACCGATTTTTTAAACCTCCTTCCACCTCATAGTGGAACGAACTACGCGGGTTTTGATCCCTATTCAATGGGGTACGTAGGCAAGCTTGGAATCTAAATCCAAGTTTCAAATCCAAATCACAACCAATCCCCTCCCCCATTTATTTTTCATGTAAATGTAAATTTATACTTTCCATGTAAATTTTAATTAATGTTATTTAGTTAATCATTTTTGGAGTAAAGGAGCGATTTTGTGATTTCCCTAATACTCATTAGGGTTAGAGGAAATACTCTCCTTTACTTGTGGATGTTTAAATATTCGCTCTTTAAATACTTGCTCTTTATTTTTCCATCTGTCTCATAAATTTTGCCATGTTCATGCATTATGAATTGATATCAATATCCGTCATCCATGAAATCATTTTTCAAAAGTCAAATCAAATTTAAATGCCAAATTGAGATTATTCAAAATAAAAAACCTAATCCCCGAGCCCAAATTTGGTTCGAAGATTAGTGATTTTATCCTTAGGTAAATTAATCTAAGATTAATAAATTGGAGTCAAAAATGGGTTTTTCCTTAATTTTCCCATTTAAAAATAAATTAGGGTGGCAACTCCCGAATCATTTTCAAAAATTAAAAATCAATTTTCTGAGGCGATAGCCGCTTCCAATCGTGAGCACCAAAACCCATTCCTTAACCTCCCTTAAAAATCGCTCTCACCTTTCCTTAAGGCATTCCCGAGCGAGGGGAGGGGCGTTCGGGTGAGGCCTCACAATGTGAAATTGACTCTCTATATGTGAAATGTTTTATTTGACTTGAATCCTGAATTAAGCCAAAAAGCAGAAATTCCCTTCTTTCGGTGAGGGGATCACCGAACTCTGTGCACAGTGACTTGAACCTTACTAAGAGGTATTTGAACACCCTAGCCACAGGGCCTAGCTAACCTTGTGCCTTAATATGTAACATGAAATTTGTGAGTCTCGCAATACTATTTATATGAGATCTGTGAATTTAATTCACAGGAAATTGATTATAATTTCTGCTGATCCCTTAATTGTATTTATTGGAAATTTGATGGCTGTTTATTGTGATATTTCCATTAAACCAATAATCTTATTCATATATCCAAACTGTTGTGCTAGGTTATTTATTATATATTCACTGAGATTTGCATCTCACCCTTTTCCCATATTTTTTTTTCAGGTTAGTGGATTTACAGTGCAAGTACCCTTCTTCACTTGCCACTGGAGTTTTAGCCGATATTTTGTACCGGTTATGTGAATATAGTACAGAAGTGTATAATAGTAAGAATTTGTAAATGTGATAATATGTGATGACGTACAATGTTATTATCTAGAAACTCCATGGTACATAATCAAACGTAAATCTGATATGGTAAATAAATATAGATGACTGAACAAAATATAATAAATTAAATTAGTAAAGTGTAATGGTGATTGGAAGCTAGCTTATACTTTAAATGGAGTTGAGGATATAAGGTGGTAATATTGGGAGTATTCTATTTTCCTTGCAGGTTTGATCTTGGGGAGATGTGAATGTACTGCCGGTATACCACCAGAGTTACATTGATATTCTAAAAAGAGTTAGGTTCTATGGATTTTCGGTGGTGTATGCCTACCCATGCCCTAGGACCATCCATCCCAAAAGTAGGATGTGACAAAGTTGGTATCAGAGCTTAAGTATTTTATATAAGTGTAACTTGTAGACTTAAGTAGTACCATGGAGTTTAGAGTCCTTCTTGTCATTTTGTCTATCATTAGGATTAAATCTGCGAAGTTCGTATAATATTTGATATTCTTGTACATATATGTGTGTGAAATTTATTTGTCAATGATGTGGAAATGGTTTATGTAGATGTCGACTGCATCAGAGAGAGATGCGAGTCAGGATGAGCCGATATCAGTGGAAGCATCGCGTAACATGGAGTATCCATCAGAGAGGATCCTGATCTAGTACCATATATTGACCTTAGGATGAGGGTGTTGACTTTGGAGGCACAGGTTAGTATATTGGAGGAGAGGCTCTGAGATATTCGGGAGATGGTCATCTAGACGAGGGGTATGGCTTTTAGAGGATTAAGGATAAGATGAACTGCTAGGAAAAGAGTGCCTATACCAGGTGTACGTATAGCAGTCCAAGAGTACCCGAGGCATGTATGTATAATGTGTGATAGTACTGGACACATAATTAGAGACTGTCCCATTAAGCATATAGGCCTTGCTTCAGAGAAGCAATTTACAGCTAGGGTGGTACCGCGAGATTCTTCTGAGTCAGGAGGTAATTAGTGGTGGGCTAGAAAAAAAAAAAAAGAAAATTAGGTGTAGATATGTATTATATGTGAAATATGTAAAAAAAAAAAAAGGGTAGTACTTGAGGGTAGTTTTTGTAAGATAGAGAATAAAAAGGAATGTAAAAATAGTTGTACTGTGAAAAGTAACTAGGAATGTACTGAAGAACTATGTATAAAAGAATGTGAATATTAATGAAATGAGAAAGGTTTATGTAATTAAGGGTTTTAATTTATTTATTCTAGTTGTTATATAATGTATGTGTATTTTTTTTATATATATAATATTATTGATGATAGATACATACTAAGATAAATTGCATTGTGTGAAATATAATGCTTCCTAGAAGAGAGATTGAGCCCATACGTAGTCAAGAGGCGACAAATGAAGCTTTTGTTGTCGGATCTCAAAGGGGTGAACCGAGTGATGAACCCCCACGTGTACGACGTAGAGTGGAGGAGGTTGATCAGCAAATTCCTCCTGTGGATGCTGCAACCTTATTGGAAGAGTTACGGGCAATGCGGCAGGAGCTTGATGAAATGAGACAAGCCCGACAATCGCAACCTGAAGTGATTCCACCGGTACCAATATCGATGCCACTACCAATCAATGCCCCAGTACCGCGACATGTGGCCTGTAGAATAATGGATGATGGGAGTGTCACAATGACCGACTTTATGAAGATGGGGCTTCCTGAATTTAAGGGAAAAGATGGAGAGGAGCCACATGGGTTTTTAGAAAAGGTGGATAAGCGAGTGATGAGAATGCCTTATTCTGATGCTCGTGCTATCGAGCTAGTTGGATTGTTACTGGTTGATAATGCGGGAGACTGGTTTAAGGATCATGTAGAGAGCATATTGTATGGGAATGCTCCACCAACCTGGGAGCAATTTAAAGAGGAAATGATGGAATAATTTCTGCCAGAAGGAGAAAGGGAAAGGAGAGTGGCTCAATTCGAGCAACTTAAGCAAGGAAATCGAACAGTTTCTGAGTATGCAAAGGAGTTCATTAGACTGAGTCGATATGCACTGAAAATTGTATCGACTAAACTTCCAAGATTAAGATATTTGCAAGGGGATTTCACGCTTCCTTACACAACAACTTATGTGGGCTTTAATTTTCCATGTTATCAAAATTGATTGATAGAGCCAAGCAAATGGAAACAAAATCCAAGGAAGAAAGGGCTGAGAGAGAGTAGAGGCAAAGAGCTAGAGTGAGAGATCAAAGCAGCTATGGACAAGGATCTGGGAGTAGCTCACAGCAATTCATTCGTAGTACAGACTTCGGATATTCAAGTGGAAGTGGAGATGGAAAAGGCCAAGGCAGAGGTACTACTACTGTACCTACTTCTGGGAATGTACCAACTTGTCCAATTTGTTATAAGCAACATTCAGGAGTCTGTAGGAGGGTTACAGGAGCTTGTTTATAATGTGGCCAAATAGGTCATTTTTGGAGAAATTATCCCACAGGAGGAGCACCAAGTAGTTCATCGGTGGGATCCCATTCCACTGTCCAAATGCCAAAGCCAAACACCATAAATAATACAGGCCAAGGTCAAGGAAGAGGACAAACATTAGGAAATACCCAATCTACAGCTAGTAGAGGCAGAGGTAGAGTATTTGCACCGACCCAACAGGAAGCGTATAATGAGGATATTACTGTGACAGATATGGTTCGTATTCAATTTGCACTAGCTGAAGTGTTATTTGATTCGGGGGCTACACATTATTTTGTGTCGCCTATTTTTTCTAAAAGGTTGGGTAAAGATAAAGAATTATTGGGGAACTCCTTAGAGATAAGTACTCCTTTAGGAGAGATGATAGAGGTGAAATATGTTTATAGATCTTATGGGATAGAAATAGATGGCAGACAACTCCTAGTGGATTTAGTAGAATTACTAGTGTTGGAGATAGATGTTATATTGAGAATGGATTGGTTATCTAATCACTTTGCTGATTTAGACTGTAGAGGAAAATGGGTGGTATTTAAGAAGGAAGGGGAAAAAGAATATGAATTTCAAGGGAATAAGAATAATATATCTAAAACCCTTATATCGACTATCGGAGCTAGACAATTATTAAGGAAGGGATGTCGGGGATATCTAGCTAATGTTATAGACACTAGACAGGAATGTAAAGAGTTACAATACATTTCGGTGGTGAATGAATTTCTATAAGTATTTTTCGAAGATTTACCCGGAATACCACTAGCACGGGAAATAAAATTTACAATTGATCTACTTCCGGGAACTCAGCCTATCTCTATTCCCCCATATATGATGGCTCCAATGGAATTACGGGAATTAAAGGTGCAATTGCAAGATCTGTTAGATAAGGGATTCATTCGTCCAAGTAGTTCACCTTGGGGAGCGCCAGTTTTATTTGTGAAGAAGAAAAATGGAACATTATGGCTGTGCATCGACTATCGACAGTTGAATAAAGTGACTATAAAGAACAAGTATCCGTTGCCTAGGATTGATGACTTGTTCGATCAGCTTCAGGGAGTTAGTTATTTTTTAAAAATTGATCTCAAATCAGGATATCATCAACTCCGTAGTCGAGATGAAGATATTAGTAAGACAGCCTTTCAGACACGGTACGGGCACTATGAATTTACCGTATTACCTTTTGGCTTGACGAATGCGCCCGCAACATTTATGGATTTGATGAATCGAGTATTCAAGCCATATCTCGATAAATTTGTTATTGTATTTATCGATGATATTCTTATTTATTCTCGGAGTAAAGACGAGCATGAATAGCACTTGAGAACAGTGTTATAGATTTTGAAAGATCAGAAATTATATGCAAAGTTTTCTAAGTGCGATTTTTGGTTGGATCAAATTTGTTTCTTGGGACACGTGGTGAGTAAGGATGAGATTCAAGTAGATCCTAAAAAGGTGGAGACAGTGGTAGATTGGCCAAGACCCACTAATGTTACTGAGATTCGTAGTTCTCTTGGTATGGCTGGGTATTATCGGAGATTTGTTAAAGATTTTTCAAGAATAGCTACTCCTTTGACAAAGTTGACACGGAAACATATGAAGTTTCAGTGGGATGATGCTTGCGAGGAAATTTTCCAAAAACTAAAAATCTGTGTTACAATAGCTCCAGTATTGGCATTACTAAAGGGCACTAAAGGATTTGCCATATACTGTGACGGTTCTCGAGTGGGATTAGGATGTGTACTCATGCAAAAAGGAAAAGTAATTGCATATGCATCAAGGCAGTTAAAGAGACACGAAATAAATTATCCTACTCATGATCTGGAAATGGCAGCAATCATTTTTGCACTGAAGATTTGGAGACATTATTTATATGGGGAGAAATGTGAGGTTTTTACAGATCACAAAAGTCTCCAGTATCTTCTACAACAGAAGGAGCTAAATTTGAGGCAAAAAAGGTGGGTGGAACTATTAAAAGATTACGATTGTAAAATTTTGTTTCACCCAGGAAAGGCTAATGTAGTAGCAGATGCATTAAGTCAAAAGTCAATGGGAAGCCTATCGCATATTACTGTAGCAAAGAGACCACTAATAAAAGAGTTGAAAAAGTTAATTAGTCAAGGGTTGAAGTTAGAGATTTCACCAGAGTAAGGATTGCTTGCATAGTTTCATGTGAAATATATTTTCAGAGAAGAGGTGAAGAACTCACAGAACCAAGATCCACACTTCATGAGTCTGATTGAAAAGGTGAAAGCTGCACAAATAACAGAGTTTAAAATTAAAAATGGAGTCTTAATGTATGGAGATCGACTATGTGTACCGGATGTGAATGAGTTACGGGAGAAAATTTTGAAGGAAATGCATTATGCTCCCTATAATGTACACCCTGGTGCCATAAAAATGTACCATGATCTTAAAAGTGTTTATTAGTGGCCGGGCATGAAGAAAGAGATAGCTAAGTTCGTGGCTTCATGTCTTACTTGTCAGCAAATGAATTTTGAATGCCAGAAGCCATCAGGACTGCTACAAGAAATCGAATTGCCTGAATGGAAATGGGAACGGATATCTATGGATTTTGTAGTAGGATTACCAAGAACCTCCGAGGGATATAATTCAGTATGGGTAATCGTTGATCAATTAACGAAAATTGCTCATTTTTTGAAGGTGAAGACTATATATATGGTAGCTCAATATGCCCAAGTATATCTGGATGAAATAGTTAGCCTCCACAGTGTACCAATATCTATTATTTCGGATAAAGGTCCTCAATTTACTTCACGATTCTGGCAAAAACTTCAAGAGGCTTTAGGAACTCAGTTAGACTTCAGTACCACTTTCCATCCACAAACTGATGGTCAACCAGAACGTACCATTCAGACGTTGGAAGATATGCTAAGGATGTGTCATGGATTTCGGAGGCAATTGGGATCGATATCTTTCCTTAATAGAGTTCACTTATAATAATAGCTACCACTCCACCATTGGAATGGCACCATATGAAGCTTTGTATGGAAGGAAATGTAGATCACCTATCTGTTGGATGAAAGTGGGGGAAAAATATATAGAGGCACCAGTTCTAATTCGGGAGATGATGGAAAAAGTGCCTATCATCAAAGAAAGATTGAAAACTGCCTTTAACAGACAAAAGAGCTACGCTGATCCAAAAAGGAAAGATATAAGTTTTGCAGTTAGGGATCATATTTTTCTAAAGGTAAATCTAATAAAAGGAGTTATGAGATTCGGAAAGAAAGGGAAACTTTCGCCAAGATACATCGGACCTTTCGAAATTCTGGAACGAGTGGGCAACATATCGTATCGATTAGCTCTACCACCCAGTATGACCCATGTGCACCCAGTGTTTCATGTATCTATATTATGCAAGTACATTCCATATCCTTCACACGTGCTACCATCGTAGGAGGTTAAGGTGGATCAAGATCTAATTTATGAAGAAATACCAATTGCGATTGTGGATTAGGATATTAGAACCTTACAGAACAAGGAAATAATTATGGTAAAAGTTATGTGGCAAAACCATACAATGGAAGAGTGTACATGGGAAAGTGAAAAATAAATGTGAAGACGATATCCTCAACTTTTCCAGGAATGAAGGTACGTTGTAGATTATAAAATTCAAGATGAATTTTCTTTAAGGGGGGTAGAGTGTAACACTCCAAAATTTTCTAACCATTAAAACCTAGAAAATAGGGAATTAGGAATCCAAAGATTTATGTGGAGCGTGATTAAGCGAATCGGTTAGTATCCATGAAATAGGTAGGATAGTGACTTTTGGGATTTTTTGAAAATTTTTAAATTAAGCAAAATTAATAAAGAATTATCTAAACATAATATTGGGAACCTAAATTAGAGGCTAAAAATAATAATAGACATAAATTAGAAAGTGTAGTAAAATTATGGGAAAACGGGGGCAAATTTGTAATTTTCTTAAAAAATGTAACTATTATCTTTGACAAAAAAAAAAAAATATAGGTGGCAAGGAGGGCCGGCCATGATGGAAAATCAAGGGTGAACATCTTGTCCAAAATTGCACTTAAGAGAATTAAATAAAAAAGAAAAAATATATATATAAGGAGCTAGATAAGAAGATAAGTGTTCATCTTCCATTTCTACAAAAATTGGAGCTAAGGAAAAGAAAGAGAGAGAACAAGAAAGAATGAGAGTAAAGAAGAAGAAAAAGAAGTAAAGAAGTTTTAAGGTAAGACTATAAATTAATTCAAGTTTTTACATCTATAAATCTATGTGTGTTGTTTGATAATGTTGAATATGATATGGTGATAGTTGTGTGGTTATGTTGAGTAAAGTAGGAATGGAGAAAGAAATTTTGATGTTTAGAAAAGAGAAATTGATAAGGAAAAAATACTTAACTAAGGTTGTTTTGGTGGAAAGAAGCAAGAAATGAAAGAAGTAAGAAACTAAAGGAGACAACTTTAGGGTTTAGAAAGTCCTGAAACTTGAGAAGGAAAATCGAATCACTTGGAGTACGAATTTGAGGAAAGTAAAAACATAATAAGTGTAGTTTGATGTCTTTAGTTTATTTATCTAGAAGGAAGTTTAAGCTAGTTCTTGTTAGTTTTAGAGATATAAGAGGAAAAATAAAACTGCGTCCTGCAGACCTACCTTGAGAGTCTAGAAAATTTGAGGTCAGTTTTGAGTATTTTAGGATAGGAATTCAAAGATGGATAAAACACCAAAAATGGACCTTAATGTGTATTTTAGATGATGTAAAAATTTTGGAGAAAAAATTCAAGTATATTGGGAGATATATGAAAAGTTCTAAGCTGTGATAGGGTAATTCAACTGGCATAATTCTTGATGTTAACTCTTAAGTTGGACAACTTTGGAGGCAGAATCGAGTTGAGGTCAAAACTAATAAAATTTATCCTTATGAGTCTAGTTTCATTGAAAAAAATAATTACCTAAAATGGAGTTATGTAGCTTGAGTTATAGCTAAAAGAATGTCCTGAACTTCTGTTAAACCTAGGATTTAGAATTTAAGAGAATTTAGAACATAACTTTTGGGAATTAACAGGATTCAAAGGAATTAAATTTTGACATGATGAAGGGGAATGTATTAGTATTTGACCAAATTTGGAATCAAATCAATTGGAGTTTATATTATTATAAAAATAGTAATTATGAATTAATTTTCTAAGTAAATAAGTAAATAAATATAATTATATGGAATTAACCTTTTATGTAAATATTTTGTAATATGTAGAAGAAGAAGAAGACTTTCACAGAGAAGAATTTTGTGACGAAGGAATAAAAGAAGAGTACCCAAATTTTGGATCATAATAAGAAAATGTGAGTATATATTAAATTTACTGGCACATACCCATTTCTCTTTGTAGATATGAATTCTATTTGATTATGTGACTTTCAATTTGATAATTTACCTTTGTATCTTCGAACCCTAATTGATCCTTTATATGTGAATTGACTCTCTATAAGTGAAATGTTTTATTTGACTTGAATCCTGAATTAAGTTAAAAAGCAGAAATTCCCTTCTTTCAGTGAGGGGATCACCGAACTCTGTGCATAATGACTTGAACCTTGCTAGGAGGTATTTGAATGCCCTAGCCACAGGGCCTAGCTAACCTTGTGCCTTAATATGTAACATGAAATATGTGAGTCTCGCAGTACTATTTATATGAGATCTGTGAATTTAATTCACAGGAAATTGATTATAATTTCTGCTGAACCCTTAATTGTATTGATTGGAAACTTGATGGCTGTTTATTGTGATATTTCCATTAAACTAATAATCTTATTCATACATCCAAACTGTTGTGCCAGGTTATTTATTATATATTCACTGAGATTTTCATCTCACCCTTTTCCCTTATTTTTTTTTCAGGTTAGTGGATTTACAGCGCAAGTATCCTTTTTCACTTGCCACTGGAGTTTTAGCCGATATTTTGTACTGGTTATGTGATGGTTATGTGAATATAGTACAGAAGTGTATAATAGTAAGAATTTATAAATGTGATAATATGTGATGACATACAATGTTATTATCTAGAAACTCCATGATACATAATCAAACGTAAATCTGATATGGTAAATAAATATAGATGACTGAACAAAATATAATAAATTAAATTAGTAAATTGTAATGGTGATTGGAAGCTAGCTTATACTTTAAATGGAGTTGAGGATATAAGGTGATAATATTAGGAGTGTTCTATTTTCCTTGCAGGTTTGATCTTGGGGAGATGTGAATGTACTGTCGGTATACCGCCGGAGTTACATTGGTATTCTAAAAAGAGTTGGGTTCTATGGGTTTTCGATAGTGTATGCCTACTCATGCCCTAGGACCGTCCATCCCAAAAGTGGGATGTGAAACTTATACTCTGAAGGCTTTAGCTTCGAGAACTTATCATAATTAATTTCCTCTACCGGTGGTACATCTTGTGGCAGAGGTGGAACCATTGGAGGAGGAATAACTGTAGCAACAAGGGCAATAGGAGCAGGAGGAACAGGCTGTTGCCTCTGCTGAGTAACCAACTCAACTAACATCTTATAATTTCTTTAGAATTGGTCTAATCTTTGTGCCACTGCAACTGCATAAACTAAAGTTGCAAGGGGAGGAACTATATTATCCCTCGCTCGACTAACAAAATCTTCTTCAGGAGGAATAACCCTTTTAGGACGACCTTGGCCATGACCTTGGCCACATCATGAAGGTATCTCTATAAGCTAATAAAAGAAACAAGGTAAACTTAGATTCATAACATAACGATATACACATATCTATATTAAAAGAAAATAGAACAACGACGTGACAGTATTTTATACTTCGTAGTTTCCTTAGTCATGCATACTCTTAGGTTATAGAGCTTACAATACTTTCTATAATTTCAAACCTATGCTCTGATACCACCTTTTTCACACCCTGACTCCAATGGTGTGATGGTCCTAGGACAAGGGTAAGTTTAAGACCACCATCTACCCGTAAAACTCAATAATTTCAATAAAATTCCCCGGACCTAATAATAACATTTCTAATACAATATATTCATTATATCACATAATAATCAGAATAATCCATTTATAATACAATTCCAATATGTCTTAAAAGCAAACTACTGTCTAATTCCATTCATACTATGGAGTGTCTAGGGTAATAACATAACAACAACACATTATAAAGCAATTTAAAGATTTACATCAGAGATAGCTTTTTGTAGAGGAAAGAAAAGCAAAAAGCTTAATCTTCTCTTACTCTAGCCTCTTCTACTCTAGCACCTGAAAAACCACAATGAAGAGGGGTGAGCCTTCAACTCAGTGAATTATGAAATATACCAATACTTGGGGGCTAAATGAAGGAATACATCAAATAACAATATAATGGGTTAGAAACAATAATATATATATGTCTCGAAGAAATAGCACCAATACAATAAGACAAAAAAAAAAAAATCAATCAATAACAATGGTGGAGTACATATGGCCGGGATGAAACCATCATCCCCATAGGCATCCATAACAATCAATAAGGGTAGTAACTTCCCCTTTTTTACGCATGCTTAACTGAGCATAGGCCTAGAGTACATAGTCTTCTCTAAGTAGGACACTGATAAATTAGACTCTATCAGTCGAGTCATCGATGCACACGGCCTAATGGATTATCCCCTATTAGTATAGGCGTTCTGCCACAAGTTTGGTCAATGGCTCGATAGGAACAATAGCAATATATAGACCCAATGGTCTTTCAATAGCAATAAAATAATAATCAATAATATCAGGTCAAATAAAAGCTTATTATCAATAAATCAATGTAGTTTAATAGAACAATAAAGGATTCAATGGTCAATAACAATAACAATAACAATAAGTAATAAGCAATATGAGTCATTTAGAATAATTAAATAAATAGGATATGCAATAAACAATTTATGATGGGTTACCATGTACCGATATATTCCATAACTCACCTCTCTATGTTAATTTCTCCAATAAAATCCAATCAACTCAATCTGAATAAAGCTCAACAAAATCTAGTTCACTAGCCTATAATAAAACCCTCAATTTATTGATTATTTGTGTTATCGAGTCCCTATACTTAGGGTTTCTATAGATCCAAACTCATTAATTCAATAAATCTTGCATTATAATTATTAATAGTCCCACTTATTACTAAATCAAATAAAACTATCACATCCTAATATTAAAATAGACATCTATAATGAATTCTGATGGTCGATCACCATTTACCGGAGATTCGCTGAAAAATTTCATCGGTAACGAATTACGGGGAAACGAATGTCAATGATCTTGTCTCGTAATGGTGAATCCAAAAATACCGATCACTTCCCTTCACTCGTCGAAGTATGTCAGAAAACTACACTAGCAGTCCCGATGTTGCTGGATTCTGGCCAAATTTCAGATTAGTCCAAAATTTACAAAAGATATATCAAAAGAAAGTTGGGAAGATGAGGAGTCCAACTGTACCAGAATCGCCAGAAAAGAAGGTTGAAAATTCGCCGGAATGAAGTTCAAAAGTTCCTGCTGTCGAGTCGATTGGGCGATGTGTGCGGGGGCATTCGACATCTGCTGGCGACGAGTCTCGTACTGGCGGATAGCTCAACATCTCCCCTTATTGCTAATGTCACGCGTGAGGCGGTCCGGTGGCGGATGGGCGGCAGAAGCTTTTTGCTCTCTCTCTCTTCTCCCTTTTTACTTCTTTCTCTCTCCTCTATTGTACTCTCTCTCTCTCTCTCTCTCTGTGTGTGTGTGTGTGTGTGTGTGTCTCCCTTAGCCAGACACAAAGCAACACTGATTGGTCCTAATGGGCCAATCAGCTGCCGCTTTTATAGAAAAAAGTTTTTTTTTACAATAAATAATATAATAATAATAATAATAATAATAATAATAATAATAATAATAAATTTATAATGTCTAATAATTTTTCTTTTGTATTTCTTGTCAAATTAAATTTTGATAAATATCAATAAATAAAATATTAATACTAATAATAATTAATTAAAATAATTAACAATTAATAAATCAATATAATAGCACTTTACAAATACAATAATACTTTATAAATTAACAATAATTAATAATGTTTTAAATTTTTTCTTAGAATTTTACCAATTAGAATACTTATTAAAATTAATAAATAAAATACCCAAAAATTTAATAAATGTCATACTTGAATTCAAGGTATTACATAATCAAACTTTTGAATTTTAAATTGTACATGTTTTATTATTTAAATTATACTAGATAATCTTCATTGAAGGTGTAAACAAAACTTTGAAAGGATTCAAGCTAGAAAAATCTAAGAAGGAAGGGAGAAACAATGCTTATCTTCATTCCTTTTAAGACGTCTAGCTTTAGTCCTGTCAGATATTTGTTTGCATCTTCAATGGAAAATTTTCTAGTATTTAAGTATTAGAACATGTCTAATTTTAGGGTTACTGAAAACATTGGGAATTAAATTGAAATTGAACATATCTTTTGTACTTGAATACTACAAAATCTCCATAGTTAGAAACTGAAATTAAACAGATATAAAATTATCTAATCTAAAAAGGAAAGGAGAAACAGTGATATTTTTTTATTCCTTTTAAGACGTATGGTATTACACCTATTAGATTTTAGTTTCCATCTTTGAAGAGTTTGTGGCATTCTAGTATAGAGAATATGTTTAATTTCAATGTAATTTCAAACATTTAACTAATTGGACATAAAAATAATTGTACTTAAAAACTAGAAAGACTCGATTATAGATGGATTAGTAGTTGATCGGATCCAATCTAGAAGTAGATATTAATTAGAAAGGAGATACAATGGTATTCTCTAATCTTGTTAATACTTCTAGATTGGATTCGATTTACTCCATTATATATGGGTTAGTAGTTGATTTCATTCAATCTACAAGAATTAAAAGTAAAGGAGATACAATGTTCATCTCTAATCTTGTTAATTCTTACAGATTTGATCGAATCAAGTACTAACCATGTGCAATATTCCAAATGCTATGGAGACTTTATAGTATTCCAGTACAATGAATATGTTTAATTTCAATGTAATTTCAAACATTTAACAAATTGTACATATATAAAAATAATTGTACTTAAAAACTATAAAGACTCCATTATAGATTAGTGATCGAATCTAAATTTTGAAGTAGGATATTAATTGAAAAGGAGATAAAAAGATATTTTCTAATCCTGTTAATAAATACTTCAAAAGTAGATCCGATGCAATGAAGGCATTGTAGTATTTAAGTATATAATATGGTCAAATTCTATGTAATTCCAAACAATTAATTAACTACTTAGATATAATAACAATAATTGTACTCGAGACTAGAAAGATTTCATTGTATTAATTAATTGTAGATGGGTTATTATGTAAATGATCATAAAAGATCTAAAAGTATTATATAAATTGGAAAGGATATATAATAATATTGTCTTCTAGATCTTTTCTGATGAAATTCATTGTATATGGCTTAGTAGTAGATTTTATCAAATCTTGAAGAATTAAAAAGAAAGGAATACAATGTTAGTCACAATCACAATCCTGTTAATTCTTCTGTATTTGATAGAATCTAGTACTAATCATATATAATGGTCCAAATCCATACGCAATAAAATTTTCTAATTAATTTGGAAAAAATTAATTAAAATTAGCGACGCACCTTTTCGTTGCAACTATAATTGTTGATTGTAATTATTTT
Source organism: Vernicia montana (assembly GCA_949750685.1). Taxonomy (NCBI): domain Eukaryota; kingdom Viridiplantae; phylum Streptophyta; class Magnoliopsida; order Malpighiales; family Euphorbiaceae; genus Vernicia; species Vernicia montana. The sequence continues at coordinate 14,693 of CATKHJ010599624.1, forward strand.
TAAATTTTTATTATTATTTTAGCGACGCCTCAGCAACACATACAAACCGTCGCAACTTTTAGTGATGCAGACCTGGCGTCTCTACTTCGTCGTCATCGTCTCGGTCACTTCCGCTTTAGTTGCTCATTTAGCAACGAAATATCAACTTTTTACGACGCAAATATCATGTCGCTAAGTAGCGATGATGTTCACTGCGTCGTTACTTAGCAACGCATCGTTGCTATCCACACTTAGTGACGTGGGATTGGAGTCGCTATTGCATCACTATATTGACTTAGCGATACAAAAATTATGTTCAACGATGCTATTTTGGCGTCACTATTCTTGAATAATCTTTAGTAATCATAAATATTTGACGTGGAAATTTCTCATGATCGTTGCAATTCATATCTAATATCATCACAAAATTCATCCAAAATAAATTAAAAGTTTGTTCGGTTCTCCAACCTCGCAAAAAATTATTAGAACAGAAAATAAATGTATAAGCTCATAAGACGACGCGTGCAAGATAGCTTCTTCCATGGCATGAATCCACTCAGTATCATTTCCAAGTAAGTCATAAGTGTTGTAAGCAGATTGATAAGTGGCATACAAAATACCATCAACAGTTTTAATTTCATCAAATGTTCTAGGACCTTTGACAATATTCAAAAGCATACGTAAGTAATACAATTCACCTGAACTTGGATGAACATAAGTAATTTTGCCAATGCACCTTCCTTTCTTTCTTTTAGTGTCACGACCCGGCTTCCGAGCCGCGACGATCCTAGGGCATGGGTAGGCTTAAGGCCACCGAAAACCCGTAGGAACCTCATCGATCAATCAATTATCTATAATCAATATCCATATCATACAATCTCCCAAGATCGGGACCAACCAACTATATCAAT
>CATKHJ010599670.1:0-23740 GCA_949750685.1 Vernicia montana
TTTGAATGTTTGTTTTGAATGTAATCCTCATGCATCATGTAACTAGAACTACGAGGACCTGATTCTCCAAAATATTTATTGATCAGTCAAAATTGAATGTTTGTAAGGAGATACATAGGCAACCCACTATGGATACGATCCAAACTTTAATAAGATTACCATTTTGCCATATTGTTTGGTTTTCTGTTTGCATAATATATATATATATATATATATATATATAAAGAGAAAAGCTCGCTATTGAAAACTCGAAAGGGTGACTTAGGCAAAAATTAGAGCAAATAAATGATGTATTAATAATGTATTATTCAAATTTCATTTAAAGAATGAAATTCCATCTAAATACAAGATAAAAAAAAAAAAAAAATTGTCCATGGCTATGTCTAAAGCCCTAAAGTCCTAAAATCTAAAATCCAAAAAAGAGATTAAATCATCTTCTTCTTCCCTTTTGGATCAGCCTCCTCCATGGTATCCCCATCTTCAATTTCACGCAGCAAGGCTACCCTTTTTGCCTTCTTTGCTGGCCAAGACATTGTAATCTACCATGAATTGTAATCCTCCAATCTGTCAAAACTATGAGATGGAAGAACAGTATGAAACCCTCAAAACCAACCATTCATAACAGCCCTAGCCACAATAGGAGTAATCAGTGTAGAATCGAAGAGGGCACCATCAGGGGGCACTCATTGTGCATGGCCCATCTGCCTTATTATTCTAGTCCCTTAGTAGAAGGTCACCATATACAACCCAAGCAGATACACCATCTTATAACCAAAGCTTATAATCATGAACTTCTTGATATTGTACCAAGGACAAAGCCACAACAGCTCCTCTGGACCTAACTCAAAAAGACATGAAGTCCACTCCCTCTCAGAATTAAACTTGATAGCTATCTTGCGACATCTGTACTAAGAGATCGAGTAGTCCCGTCGAGTAGGAGGGGAAACCACCCTTAAATGATCCCTGAGCCATAGCTGTTTTGAAAAATGGCAATGTGAGCAAAGAAAAGAAGAAGAAAACATGTAGAAGGAAGGGAAAGAACATGAAACATACCTGTAGAATGATTGGACTCACAGACCAAGACTCATTACTCCTATACACTCGATCCAAGCTAAGAATAGTCTTACTCAGAATAATGGTAGCAATCGATCACCCATCCTCCATTTGACTTGCCAACGTTGTCACCCTAATATCTCCCCAACCTACAGGGCCTATAAAAAGAAAGCCTGAAGTCAAACAAAAAGACAAAGCTCGCATTCAGCGATGTTGCCAAACGTCATCCTCAAAACCCCTGGGGTCATAAAACTCAGCGATCACAACAATAAGATTAACCTAGTCCCCCACAACCATAGGGCTACAGTTGCCATATCTAATCCCAAAAGCCTCTAGAAAGAGTTGAAATAACCCGTATTCTCAACTGGAGCAGCCAGACTCGCCTCAGGATTAGAGCTTAGGAGTACACTAAACTCCTCAAAAGTAGGGCACATCTCCTCCATACTTGCCCCAAACCTGAACACATGAACATCAGGATCACAAAACCTCATGCAAGCTCTCAGAAAATCTCAATCAATCATCACGCCCCTAAAGGTTGGCATAACACTGATCCTAAAAATCCCTAGATTAATTTGCTCCACTTTCTCAAGATTCTTAGTCCATAAATGCCTATTGTGACTAAAGTAGGGCTCTATGGTATAAAAAAAAGAAAAGGAGGAAGAAGAGAGAAAAAAATAAGAAAATAAGAAAGAAAAGCAAAAAGAGCAAGAAGGAATAGTACCTGAAGAGTAGGAAAAACTAAAATGAGTTTAAAAGCATTGAAAGGGCCTATATATAGGCAGAAAGGTTGAATTTTGCTAGGGCCACCACAAGCCATCCTGTTGTCACCACAGGCTGCCATGCAGTGACTGCAGGCGCCCATGCGGTCATCGCAGGCAGTCATGTGGTCACCGTCGGCCTAGTTTGAAAGAAAAAAAGGAAAAAAAAAAGAAATTCAAAAAAATAATGACAAAGAGAAACATGGAACTCTATCATGCATTCTGCATTTGCAAGCATACATAAATCAAAAAAAATATGTCATAACATAGTCATTTCATATAAGATAGGTCAATACATCATCCATACATGCATACATCCATATGGTCATACATAGCATTGTGAACCCTTAATTTTGCACCCTCTGGCATACAACAAAACCTTAGAGGCACCTAGGCTCGGCAAACAGACCTCTGGAAGCCGAAATCGCCAAAGATCTTCAAAATCCTAAAAATTGAGAATCCGAGCCTCGAGACCCGGGACCCATCTCTCAAGCCTCTAAATCATCCTTAGATCATCTAGAATTGAATAATGAGCACAACGCAACTAGAATCATGTAAAACGGATATGAAACGAGCGAGAACAGGCCAAACGGGCTGATGCAGGGCCCATGACCGCATGGCCATATGCGGTCACCATTACATGACTGTATATTGCCATGCGGTTTGTATGCGATCACTGGTTATGATTCGTAATCCCACATCAGAAAATGTGCAGTCCTGCCTCCTACCTTTTTCCTATATAAACTACTCCCCTCAGCTCTCAAAAGGAGACACACCAAAACTTGATAAATCAAGCCAATTTATTAAAAGCAAACAGTTTTATTAGGTTTGGTTCGAAAAGAACGTGCCTTCAGTTTAAAAGTTTTATTTTTGGGTGGTCGTTTCGAGGTTGCTTTCCTCAAATCAGTTTGAGGAAGTCCCCATTAACATCGTCCAAGTAGCCGTTCAAAGGCTGTTGTTCCGCCAAGTCAAGAAGGTGAAATTGCGATCCGGTCGCCCGCTTCATCCACCCAACGTCCCCAAGTCTCATCTTCGCAAGGTATTTATTTTCTTCCTTTTTATTTTGTTTGTTTATTTATTTTGTTTTCATTTTTGCTTCCTTTGATTTGATTTGATTTATTCTTTATATCGCTTTGTCATTTTATTATCTTTTCCCTTTAAGTTTTCTTTGTATGCTCCCTTTCTTCTTTCAATTCCTTTCTTTTTAGTTAATCCCTTTAGAAAGGCAAGTTAATTAGAACCTGATTTAATTAACTTGATTTTGAATCACTTTAGAAAGGCAAGTTAATTAGAACCTGATTTAATTAACTTGATTTTGAATCACTTTAGAAATGCATGTTAATTAGAATCTGAATTAATTAACTTGTTTCAATCGATGCTTTTTGTTTGTTAATTAAAATCTGAAATAATTAACAACTTGGTAAACAATTTTATTTGGTTAAAATTAATTAATCAACCCACCTTTTAATCAATGAACTGAAACATGATAAAAGGCTCAGATTAAAACAAACCCCCTTCGCAAGAAGGGCGAACTACTTGGATTTTGATTCCCATTCGAAGGGATACGTAGGCATACTTGTCTAAAGCATCAAATCCAATTAAAATGAACTTTCTTTCTCTTTCACCTTCTTCATATAATTTAGATTTTGTGTTTTCATTTATTTTCTTTGCTTAATTACTTTTATTATGGATTTAATTTGGGGAATGTGTGACTCTCCTAGAACCCATAAAGGCTAGAGGGAGTATCCCCTAATTTGGTTTATATTTGTAAATTTATTGCTTTCTTTATTTATTTCTTCTATTACTTTTATCATTTCCTGTATTGCTTTGCTTTACTTTAATTCATACATATTTAATTGTTCATACATTATAACTGTTCATGAAATCCATTTTAAGACATTAAGCATTAAACTTGCCAAACTAATTAAAATGAACTGAAAACCTAGTCCCTGAATCCTCTTTGGTAATCGAGGACTAGTGCACTTTTTCTATTGGGTAATAATTGAAGTCAAATAGGTTTTTACCTTATATTTTCCCAAATAAAATAAAATTAAGGTGGCGACTCCTAATGTACCTTTTCAAAATCAACCAATCCGAACCCGAGGGTTCCATCGTGAGACCAAACCCGAATGAGCATTTCGATCCCCTCTAGCGGATCAGACTGGTACTCGGGCGAGGCCTCACAGTTGGCGACTCCACTGGGAACCACCTTCTTTTTAATAAAGAAAATAAAAAGGATTACTAATTGGTTTAAAAAAGTTTGGCACTTTTAATGCAAAAATGGCTTTCATGCATCACTTGCATAGGCTCCTTACCTTTCAACTTAGATTTCTTAGGAAAACAATGGATAGAAAGTAACATCGAGTGGGCAACCTTTCTTAGGTCTGCTTGCCGATAGTGAAATCATCCACCCCGCGACGTTTACGAGTATGCAAGTACTGTTGGATCTACGTGAGGCTCTTTGACTCACATGTGGTTAGGTATATCGCTGCTCCAGTGTGACGGGTACCCTAATCTAAGCCACCCTTGCCCTTTCATGTAGTGGATCTATAACTTTGACCTTAGGTTGTATGCACCTTAAATAAAAGCCTATTTTGCATATCCATTAAATGATTTTCCATTCATACATCCATGCATATCATGCATTCATAATGTACAAGAAAATGCATTCATTCTAAGTGGAGCCTTGAACCGAAGAAGGGTTGAACACTCTTACCTCGATCCAATCACCTTTGCCCCACAAACCTTAAACACCATTGCCCCTTATCCAACCCAACAATTAGGTGCCCTTAATCCTTACCATTGACCTTCATCACCTTGACCCTACCCTTTATCCAAGGTCACCCAATACCTTAAGCCCAACACCCTTGGCCCATTACCTTCAAGACCGACCCATTACGCCTAAGCCCTAGACTTTGGCCCATCATACCTTGGGTGATCCTCGAAGCCCAAATATGGTTGGTCCATAATGAAATAGGGAATCCTTTTCCCTTAAAGTTTGCATGCCCATGACCTTCATCACCTTTCCTATTCGATACCCATCACTTACTGGATTTCATTTTGTTTTGCTTCAAGGTACTAATGGCCAAGATGATAGATATGGATACAATGGACACCATCCTTAAGAAGCAAGAAGAGAGCTTCCAAACCATCCTCATTACCGGCCTTAATGCTCATTAGGCCAACTTCAATAAGGCCTTAATCATCCAACAGACTAGCTCCAGCAAGGCAATGGCTCATATCACAATAACTCTCAGTTCCTAATAAGCCAAGTTCACCAAAGCCTTGAAATCCCAACAGCAACTCATCAACGAGATAAAGGGAATGATAAATCAAGTCAAATCAATTGATGCTGCATCTAGAACAATACCCAAAAGCTCCACATCTCCAACTCCAAGCACCAAAGCCATCCTAACTTCTATTTTGGATCAAATTGATAATGGAGAAAAGCTCACAAACACTGAACCACCGACTCCAAACACTACTTCCACCCCAACTCCCATTGTTGACCTAACCATTTCCACTCCATCCATCCCAAACACCAATATTGATCCAGTTGTCAATGGAAAGGCACCTATGCCATTGATCCTAAGCATTAATCCTTCATCTTCTTTGAATCCTATTCAAAGTAGGAAGAAGTCTATCCCATCAGTTACCTTGAAGCGCAAGATGAATGAACCTGAGCAAATTTGCATGGGGAAAAGAAAATGCAAAACAAGTGACATCTATACTCCCCTTACCTCTTCTCAAAGGAAAGCTATGGGTACTTACACGCCTCTCACTGCTGCCAATATGGACACCTACACTCCCCTTACCAAAGCCAAGTGAGAAAATATAGAAACTACTGCCATCACCAGTCAAAAATCCTCAAAAGTGGAAAGGAGGAAGTTCATAGATTTAGGTGTACCTTTGAGTGTTATTTATCAAGATGCTTTGCAACAAAGTTTGGTAACACCTTTAAAGCCAAAGGCACCATCAAAACCTTTGTCCAAAAACTACAATGCTAATGAATTCTGTGAATACCATCAAGGGGCTAGCCATAAGACAGACGTGTGCAAGAGCCTAAGGCACAAGATCCAAGACCTCATTGACAAGGGAGACCTCATCCTTCCTAAACCAAATACCCCCATCGACCTCCGAGCCACTATCAACTCCCTCGGTTCCAAAGCAGCAAAACAAGGAGGCTGCTCTCTTTGAGCAAGTCCTCATGTGGAGTAAAACTGGACCTTACCCCAACCTGTCCTGAATCAACCTGGTGAGTCGGTACTTTGAGGAGGACATTAGTCTTAGAGTTAGAATATGTTAGAGTTAGAGTCCAAGTCCAAAAGATTAGGGTCTGTTTGTCAAAGTCATATTTTTATTTCTAATTTTGAGTCAATAACCATTGTTCCCAATCTGTCTTTTAAATTATTTATGTAATCATGGATGATGACATTCTTTTTCATAATAAAATTTGAATTTTTCATACTCTTTGTCTTTGTACTTTATTATGTGTTCTCTTTTTTTGAATCCTATATGAATGAAATACAAGATTAATAAACTCTTACACAAGGAAAAAGTTACATGCATTAGTTGAAAGAATTAAAAGTTTACAGATGAATACGTGAAGCAGAAAGCCATGACAATTGAAAGTTGAATCCAAGAAAAGTTCATCAAGGTGGTTGGTTCGGCAAACCAATCACTCATCCGCCAAGATCAGTCAAGATAGCACCCAGGAAGAATGGGAGGGTTCACGTGTAATGAATGCTATCTAATAAAGGTAATCAAGTTATTTATCTGTTGGTTGAATCGCATGACTGGATCTTACAATTGTCTCTTTGACTAATCCATATGCAGATTCTAATCAAACATGGGTTTCCATTGATCATGGCTTGAACTATCTCAAGAGATCACAAGAGTTGTGACAGATCTTCGCAAGGTGGCCTGAAAAACAACTGCAAGTTCTTAGAGGCATGAAAGTTGAATCAATCTAAATTCCCCCAAGCAGATGTACATGCACCTTGGCAATGATAAAGTGAATAGGAGCAACCTCATATCATTTTTTATCCGAACTAACATCCTTTTTTATGTTTGGAGCACTCTTCAAAATAATCATTGAATCATGCTCTTAAAAAGAAACATTCAAGAATGGGTTTTGTAAAGCCCACTTTGCAAGAATCATCGAAAGTAGCATCAACAGTTGCCATTGGGGACTACATTTAACTTCCATTTTGTACTTCACTTGGGGGCAATACCTTATTCATTAATGAATGAAATAGAGCTGATAGCAACAATTGAGATGTAAATTTTTCTAGCTAGAGATAGGCAAGTGTCATGATCAGGTGCAAGAAGGTAGTCAGGGCTCCAACTTCTGATCCAAAGTTCAAAACACAGTAGGTTACCCATAAATGCTTAAGAAAATCTTACCTGACAAGAGTATCATCCTAATGGGTTTAGATGGAATCAAATCTTCAGGCCTCTGGCCTCTACAATCAACTAGGAAATAATTTGATATTTTAATAGTGCATCGTAACCAAGAACTATGTAGACCTGACCCTCCTAAGAAAGGACAAGTAAAGGGACAACAAAAGTGGAGGTACGTAGGTAGCCCAATTTGGGTACGATCCAAATATAAATTCTCTTGTACCGATATTGCTCTCCTCTTCAAAATTTAAAAAAAAAAAAAAAAAGAGCTCGCTAAGTTGAAAACCCGAAAGGGCGGCTTAAGCAGAAATTAGAGCAAGCTCGTCGAGTTGAAAACCTAAAAGGGCGGCTCAAGCAAAAATTAGAGCTAATAATTAAAATGGTTCACTAAGTTGAAAACTCGAAAGGGCGACTTAGCCATAGGATGGAGAAATTTGTTAACCTAAAGTGGCAGCACCAAGCATAAATTAAAACTTTATTTTGTTCAAATTGGATTCAATGTCTAGTTTTGATCATTTTGTCTTGTCTCATTCAAAAATAAAAGTCGAGTACTTAGTCTGTTTAAGCTTATGTCTAGGAAAAGGCCTAGAAATGGTAATTCGTATTAATAGGTAGTGTTCGGATCGGGTTGACCTATACCCATGACACGATAAGGGTCAACACGAACACGACACGATTAGTTTATCCTGTCAAAAATTTAAACACTAACACGATTCATTTAATTAATGGGTAACACGACACGACACGAATAACACATTTAAAATTTAAAATTAATTAATTTTTTTATTTTAATATTTACAAATTATCAAATTTACTAATTTAATTCCTATTAATTTATATTATTACATAAAATATAATTATATATAAATTTATAAAGAAGATTAAAAGTAATATTTATATATACATATTTTAAAAGTCATAAAATATATTAGGTTTAATGTGTTAATGGGTTAAAGTGTCATTTTCGAGTTAACGGGTCAACCCACGACATGACACAATTATTTTCGTGTCACAATCAGATTAGCACAAAATCGACACGAACACGATAACCCTTAACCCAAACCCGCTAATTTCGTGTTGGGTTCATGTCGTGTTTGATATTGTCACCCCTAGGAAAAGCTAAACAATTCTTCCTTTCCCTAGAGTCGTATTTTATAAGTCTTGAAATCATCAAGTTAAGTTGCCTACATCGCTCGTTAAAAGAGTGTCTGTCAGAGTCTTCACCTTGTGTCTGTCAAACTCATCATTGTGACTCTTACCTTTCTAGTCTTTTTCTGCCATCATCCTTCGTGTCATAGGAGTTCAATCCCATCCTTCAGTCCATATGTCCAACTTACTAAGTCTAACTCATAAGGTGTCACCCCACCTTTCCTACCCATCCCATTAAGGCCGATTGACAAAGTGCTATTGATCTCAAACTCTTGCAAGAATTCTTAAAGGCCAGAGATCTTTGGCCAAACCCCAATCAGACATGCCTCCTAGAGCCCATCATCTCAAGCCTCATTGGCAAATCATACTATCATTCCAAACCCGAGCCTCTTTGGCAAATCATACTATCCCTCTAGATCCAAGCCTCCTTGGCAAATCATACCATCCCTCTAGATCTAAGCCTCCTTAGAAAATTATCTGATCCCTAAGTCCCTCAAGGTTGGCAAACCATCCCTAGTTCAATTCCCATCACAAGGGCAAACCCTAACTTATGGGCCATACGAAGCAAATCCCTCGGGCCGATGATTATTGAACTAATTTTAGACAGCCCAACTAGCCAGAGTGATGTTTAAAAGGCAAACCAATTGGTCAAATCACCTCCAAAAGTCATGTCCAGAGGCAAACTCTTAAGCAAATGGGTCACACAAAAGCCAACCCACAATCTTCACCTTTGAATAAACCCAAACCTAACCGAGCCTTTCCTACTTAATCTTCTCCAAGGCCAAACCTAGCCGAGCCTTTCCTGCCTAACCTTTTCTGAAGCTAAAACTGACCTAGCCTTCTAAGATAATCTTTTCCAAGGCCAAACCTAACCGAGCCTTCAAAGCATGACCTCCTTCCAAGCCACATCTGACTAAGCCTTTCAAGATAACCTTTTAGGCCAAACCTGACCTAACCTTCCAAGAATGACCTCCTCCAAGGTCAAAACCTGACCTAGCCTTGACTTCCTCCTAAGGTCGAATAACCGAGCTACTTTTATTCATCCTTCCAAAATGAGGGCACCTTCCTCCCAAAAGATCAACACTCTCATACTAAGATGACCCTTCATAGGTTCAAGGTATCCAACTCATAAAATCTTTGCATAGTCAGACGCATTTCACACTAAATAGGTCGCTAATCAAAGCTCCTAAATCAAGATGGATCATTAATCTGAATTCCATAAATCAAGACAAATCATTAATCCAAATTTCATTAATCAAGACGGATTATCAATCTGAATTCCTAAATCAAGCAATCAAAGGGTCTTACACCCAAACCAATCAATTTCAACTTTAAAATCAGACCTATCCTAGGATAGCCTTAGGATCCATACCTTAAATCTGAATTAGGTTTTCCCTTCTATAATCAGACCTATCCTAGGATAGCCTTAGGATCCATACCTTAAATCTGAATTAGGTTTTCCTTCTACAAATAGACCCATCCTAAGATAACCTTAGGATCATTTTCCCCTAACAGAACTGGAATATCATTTTCATTCCAGATTCACCCAAGTAGACCAAGAATATCACTTCATCCACCCATAAATGTCTAGCAACGATCACTAGATATCCCTACGGTTCTTTTTCCATTTCCTTATCATCCTTCACCCAAATATGTCCAAATACCGACCTAGACATCACTTTGGTTCCTTTTTTCCATTCCTCCACAGGTTCACTATCATCATAATCGCCTTATAGACAAGACAATTCTGATGAGGAGGCAACTGTGAACCCTTAATTTTGCACCCTCTGGCATACAACCAAATCTTAGAGGCACCTAGGCTCGGCAAACAGACCTCCAAAAGCCGAAATCACCAAAAATCTCCAAAATCCTAAAAATTGAGAATCCGAGCCTCGAGACCCGGGACCCATCTCTCAAGCCTCTAAATCATCCTTAGATCATTCGGGATTGAATAACGAGCACAACGCAACTGAAATCATGTAAAACAGACATGAAACGAGCGAGAACGGGCTGAAGCGGGGCCCATGACCGCATGGGTCCATGCGGTCACCATTACATGATCGCATACTACCATGCGGTGACCGCATGGCAGTATGCAGTCACTGGTTCTGATTCACAATCCTACATCGGGAAATGTGTAGTACTGCCTCCTACCTTCTTCCTATATAAACTACAGCCCTCAGCTCTCAAAAGGAGACACCAAAACTTGATAAATCAAGCCAATTGATTAAAATCAAACAGTTTTATTAGGCTTGGTTCGAAAAGAACGTGCTTTCAGTTTAAAAGTTTTATTTTTGGGTGGTCGTTTCGAGATTGCTTTCCTCAAATCAATTCGAGGAAGTCCCCATTAACGCCATCCAAGTAGCCGTTCAAAAGCTGTTGTTCCGCCAAGTCAAGAAGGTGGAATTGCGATCCGGTCGCCCGCTTCACCCGCCCAATGTCCCAAGTCTCGTCTTCACAAGGTATTTATTTTCTTCTTTTTTATTTTGTTTGTTTATTTATTTTGTTTTTGTTTTTGCTTCCTTTGATTTTATTTATTCTTTATATCGCTTTGTCATTTTATTATCTTTTCCCTTTAAGTTTTCTTTGTATGCTCCCTTTCTTTTTTCAATCCCTTTCTTTTTAGTCAATCCCTTTAGAAAGGCAAGTTAATTAGAACCTGATTTAATTAACTTGATTTTGAATCACTTTAGAAAGGCAAGTTAATTAGAACCTGATTTAATTAACTTGATTTTGAATCACTTTAGAAATGCATATTAATTATAATCTGAATTAATTAACTTGTTTCAATCGATGCTTTTTATTTGTTAATTAAAATCTGGAATAATTAACAACTTGGTAAACAATTTTGTTTGGTTAAAATCAATTAATCAACCCACCTTTTAATCAATGAATTGAAACATGATAAAATGCTCAGATTAAAACAAACCCACTTTCGCAAGAAGGGCGAACTACTTAGATTTTGATTCCTATTCGAAGGGATAAGTAGACATGCTTGTCTAAAGCATCAAATCCAATTAAAATGAACTTTATTTCTCTTTCACCTTCTTTATATAATTTAGATTTTGTGTTTTCATTTATTTTCTTTGCTTAATTACTTTTATTATGGATTTAATTTGGGGAATATGTAACTCTCCTAGAACCCATAAGGGCTAGAGGGAGTATCCCCTAATTTGGTTTATATCTGTAAATTTATTGCTTTCTTTATTTATTTCTTTTATTACTTCTATCATTTCCTTTATTGCTTTGCTTTACTTTAATTCATGCATATTTAATTGTTCATACATTATAACTGTTCATGAAATCCATTTTAAGCCATTAAGTATTAAACTTGCCAAATTAATTAAAATAAACTGAAAATCTAGTCCCCGAATCCTCTTTGGTAATCGAGGACTAGTGCACTTTTTCTATTGGGTAATAATTGGAGTCAAATGAGTTTTTACCTTATATTTTTCCAAATAAAAATAAATTAAGGTGGCGACTCCTAATACACCTTTTCAAAATCAACCAATCTGAACTTGAGGGTTCCATCGTGAGACCAAACCCGAAAGAGCATTTCGATCCCCTCTAGCGAATCGGACTGGTGCTCGGGCGAGGCCTCACAAGCATCTATATAACTAAAGTGATAGGAAAAGATCACGTGGAATATCATACCGTTCTAGTCCACGAGCACGGGAGAAATAGTCCAGCTATTCCTCAGTGTAAAGATGCGGAGGAAATGTCCCACTAGACTCAGCTCTATTTGAAGTAGGTCTTGCGGATGTACTCGGACCAGGATCTCCGCCAGCTCCCCTCCCAACTGGAGGACCATATACAGAAGCAGCTGCTAATCGCCTATGGTTAGGGTGGGCAGGTCCATCTAGGAAAGGTACACATGGCATCAGATAGGTTTGACAGAACTCATTATAATCAATGTAAAAATTCAAGAATCGATCAGCCATAATGCTTGCCACTAGTATATCCTGATCTTGGATGTGATGCCCATAACGCATCTCTAGAGGAGGATCAATTGGGACACTCCTATTCCCAGTGACCTGCCCCCAAACTCTCTCTTCCAGATAGAACATCCGATCAGTCCAGAAGCGTAAAAGAAACCAGAAAGTAGACAGAGTGAAGCTGGACTCCAATCGCTGTCCTAAAAACATAAGTCTTGTAGCATAAGGTGTCCACTGAATCTGTAGAAGAAAAATGTATTTCATAAAAGGGAAAAGGAAACAAGTGCTAAATACAGATAAAGAAACAGTTAATACCTGTGAAACATCAAGCTGAGTAAAATAGGCTCTTATCCCGAATAAGCTCTGCCTCTCATAGCGGCCCCTGTTCTCTGTCCGCCATAGGTAATCATAGGGAAGATGCTCAATGGTAGCATTCCTTAGAGGAGGAGCTAAGAATCTGAAGTGCTCATAAGCCCAATATTGCAAAACAGAAAGCAGTTAAGACAAATAGGCTGGGGGCAAACATACAAGAAAAAGAGATAAAGCATCAAGGTGTACCTCCCAAATAATATGGGTCCCTCCCAGTCCACTGAAATCTCCTCGGGAGAAATCAGACATCTCCCTGTACATGACACACAAGGCAGCTCCACCCCAGTCATACTCTCCAACAACAGTCAAGTCCTCCAGGGAGCGAAGGACATTCAAGTCAATAGTGTCCCTTATCATATGACAAAATGAGCAGCCTAGAAACAACAACATGATGAGGCGAGCAACCTGCTCATCAGTAGCAGGAGATCTAGCATAAGTGACTGAATCAATATGGGTCCGAAGCCATACCTTGGAAAGATGAACATCTCCATACAATGGATCGACACTAAACAGCTCAACCAATCTCTCAGTGCTAACTGAATGCTAGTCTTGATAAAACTTGAGAGTCCGAGGATGAAAATGCAACCTTGACAGCATACTCAAGTCTAAGGGAGTCACAGTCATCTCCCCACATGAAAAATGAAATGTGTTGGTAGTGTCCCATCACCTCTCTGCCAGAGCTCTCAATAAGAGAGGATTCCCATCATGGGTATAGTCCAAGTACAGAAGATTGAGCAAACTAGATGGCTCAATCAAATCACGGACTGGCTTGTGGGTCTGCAAGTAAGTAACTACAGCTCCCAAGTTTGTCCTACCCCTCTTGTTCTTATATTTATAGTCTTTATTTTACATAAAAAAAAAATGAAAATTATTTTTATTGCGTGCCATATATGTTTTGTGTAAACTAACCATGAAGCAGGAAAAGTTAGAATAAATACCTCCATAGTGCGAGTCCGAGACACATGATGCTCTAGCTCTTGAAGTAGATATGATGGGTTAGTATTTTTCTGCGGGGCCTGGTAGCTCCGGTTATGGCGACTGCTAGCTAAAGAGGAAGCCATGGGAATTCTAAAGAGAAGTTAGAGAAAATGAGAGTTAGAGAGAGAAAGTGAATTTAACAAAATAAGAAAAGTGTTGAAAAATGAAGAGAAAACCTCTTTATATAGGCCCCACCTATATAGTAACTTTTGAGCTACCAAATTATTCAGGATGCGATTTCGGATCCATTTTAAGTCAGAAATCAGTTTTGCAAGTTCCAGTGCACTCGCAATAATTTTATCATGCCACTCAAGTAGCATTTGCTCATATCAGAATTGGGATGCTCCTGTTATGACATAAACACCAAAAAATAAAAAAATATCTAGAAAAATAGAAAACCATCCAAACAAAGTCAGAAATGCCTGAAAACTAACATACCACCCAACTGGACCTCCCAAATCAGACTGGGACTTTCGTTTTGCTCAAATCCATCCAACATCACCCCGTTTTCACACTTATTAGAATCGCCAATTTAGACAGATAATTCTGATAAGGGGGCAGCTGTGAACCCTTAAAATTACACATTTATGTACCTTACTAAACCTTGAAGACAGTCCCCAATTCCCAGAAACTGAATCGGGTAAAAAATGGGCCGAACTGATAGAAACTGGGCCCATTACTGTGACCGCATGGCCTTCTGCGGTGACAGCACAACAACGTGCGGTCATGATTATGTGATCGCACGTGCATGTGCGGTGATCGCAAAGCCACGTGTGGTCACATGTCCTGTTTCGCGATCCCACATCAAAAAATGTGAAGTTCGACCTCAAGCCTTCTCCTTATATAAACTAACCCCCCAGCTCAAAATGATATTGAGAATTGCTAAGATCAAACTAATTGATTTCAAAGCAATCGGTTTTATTAAGCTTGGTTCGAAAAGAATGTGCTTTCACTTTAAATTTTTATTTGGGTGGTCGTTTCGAGGTTACTCTCCTCAAATCAGTCCGAGGGAGTCCCTAATAACGCCGTCTAAGTCACTGTTCAAAGGCTATTATTCCGCCAAGTCGAAAAGGTGGAATTGCGATCCGATCGTCCGCTTCATCCGTCTTACGTCCCCAAGCCTCATCCTCGCAAGGTATTTATTTTCTTTCTTTTTCTTTTATTTATTTATTTATTTATTTTGTCTTTGTTTTGCTTCTTTTGATTTGATTTATTCTTTATATTATTTTGTCTGCCTTGTTATTATCTTTTTTTTTCCTTACGGTTTCTTTGCATGTTCCCTTCTCTTTCATCCCCTTCTTTTAATTAGTTCTTTTATTTTGCATATTTTATTGTTTTCCCCTTTCTCCTTGTATGCTCCCTTTATCTTTCAATCCCTTTCTTTTTAATCACTTTAGAAAATGCAAGTTAATTAGAATCTGACTTAATTAACTTGGTAATCAATTTGAATCGATGCTTTTGTTTGTTAATTAGAACCTGATATAATTAACAAACTTGGTAAACAGTTTTGCTTGTTGAATCAATTAATCAACCCACCTTTTAACCAATGAACTGAAACACAATAAAAGGCTAAGACTAAAACTAACCCCTTCGCAAGAAGGGAGAACTACGCAGATTTTGATTCCTATTCGAAGGGATAAGTAGGCATGTTTGTTCCAAGCATCAAATCCAATTAAAACAAACAACATCTCCCTTCTTTCACCTTCTTCATATAGATTAGGTTCTCTTTTTGTGGCTTATTATGTTTTCAATTGGATTTAGTTTGGGGAATGTGTGACTCCCCTAGAATCCATAAGGGCTAGAGGGAGTATCCCCTAATTTGGCTTGTGTTGTAAATTCAATGCTTTCATTGCTTTCTTTATTTAATTATGTTATTGCTTTTATTGCTTTATTTTAATAATGGTTCATGCATGTTTAATTGTTCATACATTTGTAACTATTCATGAAATTAATTTTAAACTATTGTGTATTAAATGCCAAACTAATTAAAATGAACCAAAAACCTAGTTCTCGAATCTTCTTTGGTTTCGAGGCTAGTGATATTTTTCTATTGAGAAAATAATTAGAGTCAAATGGATTTTTCCCTTACTTTTCCCAATTAATAAATAAATTAAGGTGGCGACTCCCAAAACACTTTTCAAAATCAACTAATCTGAACCCGAAGGTTACAAACCCGAATGAGCATTTCGATTCCCTTTCAGCGGATCGGACCGGTGCTCAGACGAGGCCTCACAATAATCGATAGTGATAATTCTAGTTGAGAGTAATTGTTTAATGGTATTATGTCTATGACGTATATGTCTTGACTTACCATTATACATATTACTTTGTACTTTTTCAATTGCAGATTGACTATCACAATGAATGCAATTGGTGGCATGGGCCTTTCCCATTTTAGAATATCCTCTGAAAAATGACGAAGCCATTAAACTTCCTTGCCACACTTGTCTAAGGCAATAAACTCATATTTCATTGTGGATCTGGCTATAACAATTTGTTTAGAGGATTTTCAAGCCACAACTGCACTTGTTAGTGTGAATACATACCCACTAGTAGACTTTGAGTCTTTTATATCAGAGATCCATTTTTCATCACCGTCATTTTTCAGAGGATATTATAAGGCAATAAACTCATATTTCATTGTGGATCTGGCTATAACAATTTGTTTAGAGGATTTTCAAGCCACAACTGCACTTATTAGTGTGAATACATACCCACTAGTAGACTTTGAGTCTTTTATATCAGAGATCCATTTTTCATCACTATAGCCTTCTAGGATAGCTGAATATCTGGTATAATGCAACCCATAATTACGAGTATATCGTAAGTACCTAAATACTCTTACTATCCCTTTCCAGTGGTCAGTTCCTGGATTACTCGTGTATCGACTCAGTTTACTTACCGTGTAAGCAATATCTGGTCTTGTACAATTCATTAAGTATATGAGCCTGCCTATCACTCTAGCATATTCCACTTGAGATACACTCTCACCTTTATTCTTGGATATATGGAGACTTAAGTCTAATGGGGTTCTAGCCATACTTGAATCATTCTTATTGAACTTCTCAAGTATTTTGTCCACATAGTGTGTTTGACTTAATGTAAGTTCATCTGACTTTCTTGAGATTTTTATTCCCAAGATCACATCTGCTAGTCCCATATCCTTTATGTCAAACCTTGAATTTAAAATATTCTTAGCATACTTGATAATTTTTCCATTACTACTAACAATAAGCATGTCATCAACATATAAACAGAGTATGACATAGCCATCTGTCACTCACATTTGAAAGTGTGACGGTTCTAGAGTATGGGTAACCATAAAGGTACCAACAACCCGCAGAACCCTTCATTTCATATTACAATACACTTAACACACATAAATTATGATCCCAGGATCACAACCTGTATTAACAGTAGCATATATCTCATATATACCAAATATATACTATTCATTTAATGATGTTTCTCATCATTAATCACATATTACTGTATCAAATATTAATTTATATAATCTGTTGTAACATATTACATTACAATTTTCTGATCAATATAAAGTATTCAATTTACTCAACTACTAAAGTACCATAACCATAATCATCCATGGAGCACTAAATGAGAGGACCCAAAGACTTTAGTCTTAATCATCTTACACTCAGCAAAGTAATCCCAAGTGAAGATTGATACTTGAGATCCACTTACTGAGTCTGCTACTAGACCTAAAACAATACACTATAGAGGTATGAGAGAAGCTCAGTGAGTACTTTACAAATAAATATGAAACAGTTTCTGAGTACATGTTTAATAATATAATTAGTAAGGTTTCATTGAATCAGTATGGAGGAACAGTTTCACAACAGTCAATGACAGTTGGAGTTCAATAATACCATTTTAGCATAAATCAAAATTCTCGGAAGTGGTATGCTTCCCATATGTAAATAACTGGAATGACAGCTAATGTCTTGCTCACTCATACAACATTAGTAGCGCAAGATTGATCAGATCTCACGGCTATAACCACCCTTCCTAGCTAGGGTTGGGTACACTCAACCTACCCGCATGTTTTACTATGTGCACATGACTGATGTGTTACCTCACATTAGATGGAAATTTCTGCTTTCAGTTATACAGTATGATCACTTTGGATCAAGTATGCAAGCATTTTCATATCATGAATCAACAATATATAGTAGCAAATCTTATAAGATTCAATGAAATAGTATTAATTGTAGGAACATTGGAATTCATATGAATAGATCAAATAGGTTCTCAAAAGAACATAGTTATAAAAAAAGGTTTATCAATCAGGGTATATTGAATTTCCAATCAAATATATTGGCTCAAGAAAGGATTCTTTTACAATGTTTGACTTGAGTATAATTTTAGTACTCGTATTCAAATAACAATAAATAGGCCGAAGGCCCCATTGAAAAGGTTCTCCGAACACGTTGGTTTCATTAAAGAAACATAAGGGTTTTAAAGTACTCACCTTGACTTCCTTAGCTCATAATACAAGCTCTTAGTACAATTGAAAATGATACTTCTCAATCTCCGGAACATCTTTTTTATCTTTCTCTTTTAGGTTCTACATTAAACCATACCATTTAGGTCATTCAATTGAAAATCATTAATTACCTTGTCAACTTACTTATTCTATTCCTAATTTTAGAACTACTATCTTTATATCTAAGACATATGAATTATTGAATATTAATACAAGTTAATACATAATAACACATATACAAAGTTGAGATACATTTATTTTCAATTTTTAAGCATTGGCCGAATGACCTAGAAGAATGCTTTTAATTCACATTGCTTGCATTATAGCAATTCCATAAATCCTCAATTTGGATTTATATTGAATAATCATATTCAATTTAATATTCATTATCTCATTACTCATTTATTTAGTTTTTTTTTTATATATAGAAGTCATTAGTTTACAATTGTTAACTTTGAAACATTATATTCTTACTTATTGTCTAATTATGTCACTAAACCTTGTCACTTTATTTCCGTCATTTCTTATAATTTACTAATCCAAATGAGTTGATTCTTTTTTTTTTATTTTAAACTAGAAATATACATACATTTACAACATATCAAAAATTGATTTTAGAATTAAATTCATAGAAAATTTAGTGACAATTTCAATTCAATTCTATTTCTGTTACAGGGCATACTGATCCTATCATACTCCTTTGAGTATAACTCAAGATTTATGCTTTCAAATGAAATTTACTTTTATTGGAAGTTACTAGAGACATTAAGGAACATTTCTTATTTATTGAGTTTAGCTTGTTTCCATCTTTAAAGTCCTCAAATCAGAAGATCCATTTTAGTTTACAAGTTGAATCCAAATACAAAGTCAGTTACAGAGCAAGCTCTATTTCTCATACTAT
This sequence comes from Vernicia montana, assembly GCA_949750685.1. Classification (NCBI taxonomy): domain Eukaryota; kingdom Viridiplantae; phylum Streptophyta; class Magnoliopsida; order Malpighiales; family Euphorbiaceae; genus Vernicia; species Vernicia montana. The sequence goes on from CATKHJ010599670.1 coordinate 19,051, forward strand.
ACTTGGAATTTTATCAAGACCTTTTATGGATTAATTCTTAACATATCAAATATAATTTTAATAGTTTTAAGTTTTTCCTAATTCTGTGTCTATCATCCTCAATTCCTGAGTTATATTCTCAAGGTTGTCAATGGTGTTAGATTGCAAGAGTTTCCAGACCTTTTCACTTTCACTAGATCATATCTCAAAATACACTTATCCAATTTAGGTTTCCTTTTACAAAGATTATATAAACATATCAATTATCATTTTTTATATTTTATAATTGGCTTAATTCAGTCTCTAAATCCATCTTTTGGGCTACTCTAATTCAGACTGCCCATTCAATCTATGAACAGTACCAGTTTCAGCTCAAGTGTGATTTCTCTTTGTACACACTAAATATCTTAAATTTCATTTACAAGTGTATACTTAAGATATTTATCTACAACTTTTATGTCTTGGGTTTCTCCAAATTATGTTCACAACATTCTCATAGGTTCAAGCAATTTCGAGTTACCCAGAAATTCTCAAATCCGAGTCAGTTTACTTACAAGAGACATATCTCATTACTTTTCAAGAATTTCATAAAACCATTTTATGGGAAAATAGTTAAGATGAAATACTACAAATATTTTTTTTTAACACTCTTCAAAATTCGGCCTCTAAGTATACAGTATGGGTGTCCCAAGATTCTGCTCAATTCAAAAACCTAGGTTTTCAATTTCAAGTTCAAGAATCAAATTAAGTTCTATCTTATATTTTAAACTCAATTAATTCATCAATTCTTTCAATTAGTTTCATAATACACCTATAAACATTAATAAATTCATATAATAAAATTTTGCCAATAATTTAAGTATAGGCCGAATTATGGAGTAGGAAGAAGAGGAAGAAATTCTTAAAGCTTTTACATAAAAATCTAATTATCCATGTTTAAAATGAAATTTGGAAGGCAAGAATTTGAAGTTACCTTGGAGTTTCATAGATTTATGGAAGAGCACTTGAGGGAGCCATCCATCCTTTGGGAAAAATGGCTAGAAGTTTCTTTTGGTGACAAATGATGGAAATAAGATGATTTTAAGGCAATTTGGATAAGCTTTAGTTGAATGGATGATGGAGATTTACTATGGATGATCCAAAGGCTAGTATTTTTGACCCAATTTTTAATTTACAAAATTCATTTATGTGTAGATAAATATGAACATTTTTTTAGGATAGTAAAATTTAATTTCCATTTAAGGAATTTCTTGCTTATGTAATAAAGTTGACTAATGAAGATGTGGGGTCTATTTTCATTAATTTAACTAAGATGATATTATCATGTAAATTCAAGTGAGTTTTCCCCTCTCTTTCACTTGGTGGGCTGGCCATATTAGTATATGGTTGGGCCTCCCACTTTTTTTCACATGTTCATGTATAGTTAACTTGTCATTTCGACAGTTTTTGTGAAATGACTGTTTTACTCCTTTTACAGTGTATATTATTGTAACCGATATCAATGTGGATTATTAAATCTATTTTCATTAATCAAAGTCATAACATTCTTATGAGTTCTTATGTACTGTAATATCACAGTAAAAGAAAAATTTCACGTACGTTTAACCGAGTATGTCCAAGCTCATATTTGGTCTCACTATCTCACTAATCGTTTAAATTGCCTTTCTATGGCATCATCGATAATTCGTAGGAATTAAATTGATCTAGAGTATTACGCCATCACTAGTTTCTTTGATATAAACACACTTGTTACATTCATTGATTCTGAATCCATTTGCTAGCATAACACTATCAAATTTTTCATACCATTGTTTTGGTGCTTGCTTAAAGCCATACAAAGACTTAATCAATCTACACACCTTCTTTTCTTGTCCTTTGAAAATGAAACCCTCAGGTTGTATCATGTAGATTTCTTCATTCAATTCTCCATTTAGGAAAGTGGTCTTCATATCCATTTGATGTATTTCAAGATTATGCAATGCAGTGATAGTAATTATCATTCTAATGGAATTTATCCTTGTTACAGGAGAATATGTGTCAAAGTAATCTAGACCTTCTTTCTGTTTGTAACATTTAATTATAAGTCTAGCTTTATACTTATCAATTGAACCATCTGCTTTCATCTTCCTTTTGAAGATCCATTTGGATCCTAGTGGTTTACATCCTGAAGGTAAATCCACTAATTTCCATGTATGATGTTGCATGATGGAATCAACTTCACTTTTAATGGCCTCTTTCCATAAAAGGACCTTTCGAAAAGCTCACTGTTTCTTTGTAAGTTTGTAGCTCAGTTTCGAGTAAATAAGTTAGAAAATCTTAACAAAAGATTTTTCTACTTTTGTTCTTTTGCTTCGTCTTAATTTTCATTTTCATATCCTTGTTCTTGGTCCTAACTATCTTAAGCGAGGACACACTCGAAGCCCGTGTTCATTCAAGCAAGGACGAACCTTGTGTTCATTCAGGTGAGAATGAACCCTCTGTTTGTTCAGGCGACGATGAACCCTCTGTTCGTTCAAATGATGATGAACCTCGTGTTCGTTCATGCGAAGACGAACTTGCCTTGTAATAAACATAATTTTTATACGAAAAAATAAATTTTTAATTATATTTGTTTAGAATTATCATTTTTATAGAATTTCAAATTTTTATGATTTTGAAAATATATTATTAATTATAGTTTATATTTATATTTTAAGATATATGTATTTAATGTAAAGAAAATATTTTGTTATGAAATAGTTAAAAAAAAATTATTGGTTATTATAAGTTTCTTTTAAAAAAATGAAAAATGAAATGATTTTTTGTATATTTTTGCTCTAGCCAATCAGATGGCTGTATTAATTTGCTCCCCAATTTCAGTCACACACACACACACATAGAGAAAGAGAACGGAGCTCCGATTGCCATCTCCGATCGCCGTTGCACTGACATCGCCGCCGCCACTGCGTTCCTCATCCACCGGCAATCACGAGGGGACCAAAATTGGTGAGAAAGGATGACGGACAGAGGCTCACGCACCGCCCAAAGCCGCTTGGACGCTCCTTTACTGTCGATATTGCCAGCCCAAATTTCGGCCACCATTCCGAGCAATCTTAGTACCAGTTTGAAGCTTGTGAGCCCAGAAGCATTTTGGTACCTACCTCAACTAGTGAGGATGCCTGAAGTCATCAGAATCGAAGAGAGAAGTTTTGACCAATTGCACCTTTCGAGGTATTTTTCGGCGAATCCAATGAGAGTGAGTTGACACCGCCGGTAGTTCTTAGATCAGCGGCTCATGATCTACTGTCACATCCCACTTTTGGAATGTGACGGTCCTAGGGTATAGGGAGATATAAAGTCACCTAAACTCATAGAACCTATGAAACTAATAATCTAACATCAAATGGACAACATAACTGCTAATACCATGACAGTTTTCCCAAGATCTCAACCTGCAAATTAAAAACACTTCCAATAATTCCCATCACATTTACAATGAAATCACTTGCACATCTTTCTCCACATTATTCATATAATTCAACTCACTTGATCATATACATCCAATTGCATATTCATTATTGACAATATTAACATTTCTATATTCCAAGCCAAGATCAATAGTTTACCAACATTCTATATACACTTGACCATATGTAAGTATCATCATGACACACATGGACCTCTTTATACTCAATTAAATATGAGCAAATCAAAATAAAAGATTTACATTGCTTTAGTATAAATCCTCAAGAGAAACAAAATGCTTGAGGAATCCCTTGCTCAAGGTCTACTATTTACCTGAAAAACATTAACCACAAAATGGTGAGAATTCTCAGTGAGTAAAAAATATACTACCATACTTGTGAGGCTAGGTAATTCAAGGCTAGCTCACAAGAATGACTTTTAGTTCAATAACAATAACGTGTGTAGATATCGAATGGCTCATGGAAATCAAATACCCATATTGTTGCATAAGAGTTCATAACAGAAATCATCCATATGAGATTTTTAGAGTAGAGGCACTTTATTAGCATACTCTCCACATGAAATAAGAGCAGATGCTAGTTTAGCATACTCCCCACATAAAATAAGAGTAGAGGTTTAGTATTAGCATGTTCTCCCACATGAAAACATGAAGCTGATTAGGCTCCACGTCTAGGATAATTTACCCTTCCTAGCTAGGGTTCAGATATTATATCCTATCCGTGGGTATCCATGTGCACATAGTATGATGTTTTACCCACATCAGCTGGGGATTTCTATTATGTAGGGTTATCAATGATAATTGAACAATGAATCAGGATCTCTAATATATAAACAATAAGAATTAATGTTTCTCATGGTCACATGAATATCATATAATGAACAAGTGAACAAGTCTCATATATCACATGATTCAAGTGTGGTTTGGCATTTTGAAACACATGAAGAGAATAAATGGCACATATATATTTGAATACATGGTGGTTTGCACGTGAATATAGACTTTTATGCCTTAGGATTACAAATACAAATATAGTAGTATATTTTCTACTCACCTCAAAAAGCCCATTCTTAATCTCTTGTTCTTTCTCTACATCAAGCTATTATTACCTCTTTCCTTGCTTTCCTTTTGATTCTACACATTATTAATATAAAAGATTTTATTGAATCATCATATTTGGATTTGAAATCAACAAGAACTTGGATTATCATCTAATCTCCCATTTGTATACACCTATAAATTTTAAGT
>CATKHJ010599693.1:0-15557 GCA_949750685.1 Vernicia montana
GCCGTGAGACCTGATCAGTCTTGCGTGATATTATGTGATGTGAGTAAGTAAGGCATTAGCCACTACTCTATTACTATGTGGGAAGCATACCGCTTCTGATCTTATATTTCTGCTAAAGTGTTAAAAAGCTAAAATGCTAAAATACTAAGGTACTAAAGTGATAAATATGAAATTTCTTGTATCATATGATACATTACATCAAGAGATTGTTTATTTCATATTTCATTGTAACTGCCGGTATATCATATTACTATATCGTGTTCTCATTGAGATTTATCTCACCCCGTAGTATTTTATGTGATTTTCAGGTTTATAGAGATTGGTGCAAGTTAAACTTTTCAAGCCACCTTTCATCGCTTGGAAGATTACCATGCTGCTTTTGGGTCATATTTTGACAAATTCTATTGGTTCGTAATATGTGTATTTAATTAGAGCTCTATGGGTCAATCTCAGTATTATTATTTGGATGACTGTAATATTTAAAGTTTATTGCTTATTAAGGTATGAGGTATTAATCAGTCATGATATGAGGAATTAAAATCAATTATCGATCACGCATAATTAAAGAATAATTATACATGTAATATGGATAGTATGCATGATAGGATCGTCTATGAGTTTTGGCTACGATCTTGGGATTGTATTTGCCATGTGTTAGTGAGAGTATTGTATTAAGGGTTCTACGGGTTTAGGTGGCCTTATGTCTTCCTATACCCTAGGACAGTCATATCTCGAAAGTCGGGGTGTGACAGATTCAGTGTTATACAATATTGTTCCATAATGTCATAACGCTTAAATTACTTGATCAAAATGATCTTGTTATATTCTTAATAGCCAAAATCCCCATCTGATTTGGGGTAACACATCATTCATGTGCATATGGTAAAGCCTGCGGTAGGGCGAGCGTGCCCAACCCTAGCCAGGAAGGGTGGTTTTAGCCGTGAGATCTTATCAATCTCACACTACAGATACTATATGAGTGAGCGAGGCTTAGGCTGCCACTCTAATGTTTATAGGTGGGAAGCATATCGCTTCCAAGAATTATGATTTCTGCTAAAAGATATTATTGATTTTAAACCATTATTGGTTGCTTTTGATTCGCTCATTCATATTGATACAATGAGACCCTATTGGTTCTATTGATAAATATGTACTCATACACTACTCCATTTCTATTCTTATGTACTCACTAAGCTTCTCTCATACCAGCATAGTGTATTATTTTCAGGTCTACTAGCAGACTCAACAAGTGGATCTTAAGTATCAGTCTCTGCTTGGGATTGCTTCGTTGAATGTATGATAATCATAACTTGATTCTTTGGGTCATATCGTTTAGAGCTCCATGCATTATTATGGTTATAGTATTTTAGTCATTAATTAATTTGAATACTTCATGATGGTTAGAAATTGTAATATGATATGTTATTCAGATTATGGTATATGGAATATTGTACAGTAACATGTTGATGGATGTTGAAAAACATCAATATATGAATAGTATACATGTGCTATATATTAAGTATATTGGAATTATAATGGTATCCGATGAGTATACATTTAGTATATGTGAGGTATCTGATACTGTTAACTTAGGTTGTGATCTTGGAATCATGTATAATGTATGTTAAGTGAATTATATGATGAAATGAGGGGTTCTACGGGTTGTTGGTACCCTTATGGATACCCATGCCCTAGGACCGTTACACTTTCGAAAGTTGGGATGTGACAAAGTTGGTTTCAAAGCAAAAGTTTAAGTCTAGTATAAACTGATAAATTTTAATGAGTCATAGTGAATAAGTTGAACCATGGAGCATAGTATTCCTAATCGTCCATTACAGTTCGTAATTACGATAGTTCCGTGTTATCCGTATATGATTGAATTATTGTCATCTAGTATGATGTATATATGTGTGTACCGTGAATATAAAGGAATTAGTATGTGTAAACATATACTAGTGTAATAACCATATGAATGAAACATTGAACATACTCTAAATGATACATGTGTACCAAAATACAATATGAAAGTGAAGTGACAAAAGTGAAAAGGAGGTCGATCCCTAGTGATCGCTCCTGTAATAAAGAAAATAAATGTGTATTGTCAAAAAGAAATTCCTTGTAATGATCATTTGTTGAACATTGATAAAGACACTAGTATATCTATTGTTTGTGAAAAAACTTATGTAATATAAATAATGATAGAAGTATATAAACCATTTATACATACGAAAACATGTGTATGGTTTAGAATAAAGACATCCTAAGGAAACCTACCTCATAATGATAAGAGTGTAAAAATCTAACGTTGCCCTACACATTGTGTTAGTATACGATTATTTGTTAATATTGCCTATGTTTAGACGGCAAGCCAGAAAAGGAGAAGGAACGAAGACTACTAAAGAATGTAGAAGCAAAGATACAAGAACTATTTGAATTAAAATGAAAGAATCAACAAGTGGAATGATAAGGGCATTATATGCCATCTACTGTGTACTCCCAATAACGACACTCGCAAAGAAAGAAGCAGAAATCTTCTTGTTACCTATGTAGATATCGAATAAGAAATGAAAGAAAAAAATGTTGATTAGTATCTTCGAGGAAGGAAATGATAGATGACTTGTTATCACCTTATCTAGAGAAAATGTGAAACTACTTGTAATACGACAATGAAAATGAATAAAGGAAAAGTATAAGGAATTCTTGTTAGACATAAATAAAGTCTTAAAAAAAAAAAAAAGTGAAGAAAAAAGGAGTAATACAAAAAGGAATATGTATGATTTAAATACTAGTGAAGCCTTATTGATTAGAATAAATATATTTTAAGTGAGTTATCCCATGTAGAAGAAGGATTAATAATGAGATAAGTGGTCATGGAATAAGAGTAGGTGTTATAGAAAATAACAAGTATAGAATGTGATTAGATGGAACAGTAAATACTAAAATGAAAAGTGTAAAGAATAATAAAGTAAGGAGAATTGCAAGGATAATGAAACTAAAGAGCAATGAAGAACTAGCATGGTTGAAAGATTTAGCTGATAAAGATGAGACTGAAATGAGAATAAGTAAAAGAGAAGTTATAATTGTGAAACAAATGGAATAAACGAGTTTGACTCAAGATAACGAATACTTAAATTGTAAATAGTTAAGAAGATGAAGAAATTGAAGATAGTCAAAATTGATTACTGTTGCATAAGGATATAATGAATTGATTAGGATAATGACTTAAGACAGATAAGTTAAGCGAGAATAAGAAAAGTGAATGGTCAAGAGTAAACATTGAACTAAAGTAGTCTTGAAAATGAAGTGGAAGATTATATAAATAAGAAAGGAATTGTGATAATTAGGGAAATCTGAATACATCCGAAAATTCACTTTGGAGGAGTTGGACAGGGAGACAGAAGGAAATGTGAAATCATTAAGATCGATATAAAATAAATCAAGTGAAGGATTATTCAACTGAATATATGAATTCCTTAAGGGAAATTTGAATTGTAGAAAATATGAATATCGTAAGAAATGGATACATGTTGTGAATAATGATAAAGTATATTAATTCTTATATGTATTAAGGATCTAAATGTTGCCTAGACAAAGAAAATGATTAAAAGCTAATACATCTCACTGTAATGGGAACATGGCTCAGAATGATGATTTAAACACTGTAACTACACATATTGATGTATATACATATATCATTCAAATTTAGACAACATACTCACATTTAGAGAAGGAATAAGATTCGTTAAATAAACATAGAGACATTGAGAAACAGAAGATTTGCAAGCTAAAAGTAAGAGTTGAATAAGACAAGGAAATTGAGGAAACAGATATTTTTCCTTAATATTATTGCAGATGGCAACCCAACATTTGGAAATGAAAGTAGTCTCCCATTCATCACACCCGTTAAAATTATCGAGGCAAATTAAGTAGAGAGAAAGTTACTTAACAAGGAAGTTCATCAGTGAATAAGTTTAAATGGAGATTATCTACTAAGATATTAAGATAAATCGACTGGAGTTGCTTTAATTAAAGACGGAAAAGAGAATTGATTTCAAGAAAGATGTTAATAATGGACTATTTGACGTAAACCTAAGTCTAAAAGAAATTACTAACAAGAGTGTGCTATATATATATGAATATATAAAAGACAACTATGACATCAATAGCAATTCTATTATGAAATGATATAAAGCATAAGATTTTTACTTCAACACACAAGGAGGCAGTGTCTCTAGTTCTGTTTTCTGCCTCTCGATAACTTTCAAATATAAGTACAACAAAGTTCAAAGAAAATAAAATCAACAACGAAATTAAAGAAAAGATATAAACATCATTATCTTAGCTTATTGGACTGGGAAAACCTCAGGATGTAACCATTATACTATAACAGAAAAAGAATAAAGGACTCTTATTTCTTGATAAGCTTGTCTGAAGGCAATAAATTCATTACTTCATCCTCATTAGAAAAGTCTTGATCGATCGTCTCATCAAATTCATAAGGATCTTGGGAGTCATCCACAAGATGAGTCTAGAGGTGATGGGAAGGATCAAATTTATCATTAGTTAACAACAGGGTTTGAAATTCATCCTTGGGACAAAAACCCTCGAGATGATTTTCCTCCCAGTTCTTCTTATCGGCATGGATTTTCTTCCAATAATCGACAAGAAATGCCCACCAAGGGGCATCAGCTTCTTCAGGAGGCCATAGCTCAAGTGGAGCAACGTTGTTCTTGCGACACATAAAGTGCTTAAAGCTAGTAAACTCATCAAGATGATCAAATAAATCTCTACAAAATGAGAAGGGCTAAGTTTTGTAAAAAAAGACTTGAGGGGAGACAATCAATAGGGTTTCAGAATTGTGATCATTCATGGCTACATAAGAGTGATGGGAAACAACGATAGATCAAAGAGTAGGCATTATTGTTCGATTCATACTTCTCATTTCTTAAAAGAGAAAGTCTCCCCATTGTTCGAGAGGTTTAAATCATTGTAAGAAAATGACTAGATGAGAATTAATTTTGCTATTACTCTACAAATGAGTAATATATTTAAAAAAAATGGAAGAGTTGAACTTTCACAGCTATATGGTAAAGGTGAAGAAAGTACCACAGAAAACAAAGAAATTCTTTTGGCCATAGCCAAAACGAATCCATAGTGAAGTCCAAGAAAGCATAAATCCTAAGAAAAGGATACTCAGGATGAATTGCTAGTTCTCGAATAAATCGAGATCCATACTTTCGAATGAGAAGAGATTGATATTCAAAATTTTGTTTAATGCCTAAACCATGGAGAGTTTCTTAGTAATATTGGCTCGAAATTCAAGAGGAAGGCCATTGTAAAAAAAAAAAAAAAAAAGGACTAGGTCCAGAATAGGACGATGCAGAGAAAGCCATGAAACTTAAGAGCATAAAGTGAAAAAGAAATTGATAGATCAAGAGGAAAATTTTGAAAGCTTTAAGAGGAAGTTAAAATTTTGATTGTGATATCATTGATGCACTTAATATATAGTGATTTAATTGCTCTCCTATTAAAGTAATTAAAGATACGACAAAACCCATTCTTGAGAACTGATCACTCTGGAAAGAACAGTCTTTCATGACTGTAAGATAGATATAATCGATGCAACTACAGTGAACTTTTCTGCCCAAGGAAAAGAACTATTCCTTCACATGCATCTTAAAAGAGATGGATTTAGCTCGAAGAACCAGAAGAAAAGTGAGTCATGAATTATCCTGTCAACTGAAAATTGCATACTTCGTAATGAATGAGTTGACTATAAAGAAAGAATTACAATTAAATGACTCAAACAGTTTAAAAAAATGAGGACATCAGTGACATTTTCACATTTACATAATTTCCAATAAAATGATTTATATCTTATCAGATATAACTCTTGAGAGAGAAAGAATCATACCATATTAGAATTATTAAAGATATTAATAGAGTAAATGGTAATAGCAGTTACCGAAACAAGTAAGTAGTGAAAATTAATCTGAACGGATAGATTGAAGGAATTGTTCAAATAAGAATGTGTATAGATGATTTAAGAGAATGTTCAAATAAGAATTGTTCAAAGGAATTGTTCAAATAAGAATAACTTAGTCAAAGTCCGATGGAAAAAGCAAAGGATCAAGGACTGAAGTTGACAAAGTAATGAAAATATACTGCAACAATGACTTCAATGGTCTCTTCAAGGATCGATCAATCCATTAAAATTCATAAAATTTGAGGACGAATTTTCTTAAGGGGGTAGAATGTAATACCCTAGACCCATCCAAATTCTAAGAATTATCAATGATGCCATAGGAAGGCAATTTAAATGACTATTGAGATAGTAAGACCAAATTTGAGCTCAGACATGCCAGGTTAATTATACGTAAAATTTTTCCTCTTTGTGATTATAGTATTTAAGTACTCATATGGATATTATGAATATTATTAATGGAAAATATGTTTAATAATCTGCATTGATAATGATTATGATAATGTACACGGTAATAAGGATAAAACCGTCATTTCGCAAAAACTGTCGAAAATGGGAATTAAATTGTACATGTATATGTGAAATAAGTGGAAGGCCCAGATCCATGCTATAATGGCTGGCCAAATGTGTGAAATAGATAGGAAATTGAATTGATTTTTTGTGAACATAATATTCTAGTTAAGTTAATGAAAGTGGACCCCACCTTTGACTAATTAAAATTAGTATGGATAGAAATATTTTTACTTACATAATTAAATCAATGGAATTTAGACATCTTCCAAGATATGTGCATATGCCAAGCTTCCAAAGGAAGCCATTCAATCCTCACCATCCATTTCTCAAGATCAAATCAACACCATTCATTCAAACTAAAACTTTTCTTAAATACATCTAATTACCTCATTTCCATTATTCAGCAAAAAGAAAATTCCATAACATTTTTCTTGAGAGAAAGTTGGCACACTATTTTCCTCCACCATGATTCCATGAAACTCGAAGGTAAATTCTAAATTTTGCCTTAAAATTTCATTCTAAGCATGAACAAATAGATTAAAGTGCTAAAATTTTAAAATTTCTTCCTCTTCCTCCCTCTTTTTGATTCGGCCTATAAAGAAAAAAATTAAAGAAAATTATTTGTTTTTATTTCTTGATATTTATGAGTGTATAATGAATCTAATTGAAAGATTTGATAGGCTAATTGAGTATAGAATGCATGATAGTACTTGATTTGATTCTTGAACTTGAAATTGGAAAACTAGGTTTTGAATTGGACAGAATTTTGAGATACCCATTCTGTATACTTAGAGATCGAATTTGGAGAACTGTTAAACATAAAATTTGTATTGTTTTATCTTAAATATAGATCCATATAATTATTTTATGAAATTCTTTAAGATTAATGAGATATTTCTCTTGCAAGTGTACTGATCCGGATTTGAGAATTTTTAGGTACTTCGAAATTGTTTGAACTTATAGAGGATGTTATGAAAATAATTTTGGGATAACCAAAACATAAAAGTTGTAGAAAAATATCCTAAGTATACACATATAAAATTAATTTAAGATATTTAGTGTGTACAAAGAGAAATCACACCAGAACTGAAATTGGTACTGTTCACATATTAAATTGGCAGTCCAAGTTAGAGTACCACAATTGATAGATTTAAAGATAGAATTAGGAGAAACTAAAAACTAGTAAAATGATAAATTATATATGAATAATTAACCCACAAAATTTCTTGACAAAATTCCAAGTATAGTTTGAGAAACAGAGCTTTGTCTGTAACTCACTCTATATTTGGATTCAATTTGAAAACGAAATTGAATATTCTAATTTGAGAACTTTAAAGATAGAACAAAACTAAATGAAAAACATAAGAAATGTTCCCTAATGTCTCTAGTAAATCTCAGTAAAAAAAATTTCATTTAAAATTATAAATCTTGAGTTATACCCAAAGGAATATGATAAGGTCAGTTTGCCCTGCAACAGAAACATAATTGGATAGAAACGATCACCAAGTTTTCTATTGATTGAATTCTAAGTTTAATTTTGGATATGTTGAAAATTCATATGTCTAGTTTATGATACAAAAATAATCAACTCATTTGGATTAGTAAATCATTAGAAATGACAGAAAGAAGGTAACAAGGTCTAGTGATATAATTAGACAATAAGTACAGATGTAATGTTTCAAAGTTACTAATTGTAAACTAATGAATTCTATATATATGTAAGCAATGAATAAATGATTAGTAAGAATGATGAATATTGAATTGAATATCATTATTCAATATGAATCCAATTTCAGAATCTATTGAATTGTTATAAAGTAAACCATACGAATTAAAGGTATTCTTCTAGGCCATTCGACCAATGCTTGAAAACTAAATATAAGCGTACCTTAACTTGTTATATATGCTATTGTATATTGACTCATATTGATATTAGATAATTGCTATGTCTTAGATGTAGACATAGTAGTGCTAAAATTAGGAATAGGATAAGTAAGTTGATAAGGTATTTAATGATCTTCAATTGAATGACCTAAATGGTATGGCTCAATGTAGAACCTAAAAGGAAAGATAAGGAAGGTGTTCTGAGGATTGAGGAGCATCATTTCCAACTGTGTTAAGAGCTTATGCTAGGAGCTAAGGAAGTCAAGGTGAGTACTTGAAACCTTAATCTAAATGCACAAATCATATGGAAACCAATAATTATACATTGAATCCATTGTTTTCTTCAATTGAAAACCTTATATCCTTCATGAAAACAATGCATTAGAGAAATCCTTTTAAAGAGGCCTTCGACTTACTCACTGCTATTTACTAAAACTATATTCAAATACAACATTGTAAAAGAGCCTACCTTTCGATGTGTTAATCTCTTTAGTGTAATTAACCTTTTCTTGAACTAATGCCTCTCATTTGGAAATTTATTGTACCCTAATTGGTAAATCATTCCTATAACTATGTTCCTTTGAGAAACCATTTGACCTACCTATATGAATCTCAATGTTTATATAATTGAAGAATTCAATGAATTATCTAATGATTCATTGTTATACAATATCGTTCCATAATGTCATAATGCTTGAATTACTTGATCAAAATGATCTTGTTATATTCTTGATAGCATAAATCCCCATCTAATGTGGGGTAACAAATCAGTCATGTGCACATGGTAAAGCTTGCGGATAGGGCGAGCGTACCCAACCCTAGCTAGGAAGGGTGGTCCTAGTTGTGAGATCTGATCAATCTCGCGCTACTGATATTGTATGAGTGAGCAAGGCTTAGGCCGCCACTCTAATGTTTACAAGTGGAAAGCATACTGCTTCCAAGAATTATGATTTCTGCTACAAGATATTATTGATTTTAAAACATTATTGGTTACTTTTGATTCGCTCCTTCACAGTGATACAGTGAGACCCTATTAGTTCTATTGATAAATATGTACTCATACACTGCTCCATTTTTATTATTTTGTACTCACTGAGCTTTTCTCACACTAGCATAGTGTATTATTTTCAGGTCTAGTAGCAGACACAGCAAGTGGATCTTAAGTATCAGCCTCTGCTTGGGATTGCTTCGCTGGATGTATGATAATCATAACTTGATTCTTTGGGTCATATCGTTTAGAGCTCCATGGATTATTATGGTTTTAGTATTTTAGTAATTAATTAATTTGAATACTTCATGATGGTCAGAAATTGTAATATGATATGTTGTTAAGATTATGGTATATGGAATCATGTACATTAATATGTTGATGGATGCTGACAAACATCAATATATGAATAGTATACATGTGGTATATGTTAAGTATATTGGAATTATAATGGTTTCCGATGAGTATGCATTTAGTATATGTGAGGTATTTGATGCTGTTAACTTAGGTTGTGATCTTGGGATCATGTATAATGTATGTTAAGTGAATTATATGATGAAATGAGAGGTTCTATGGGTTGTTGGTACCCTTATGGATATCCATGCCCCAGGACCATCACACTTTCGAAGTTGGGGTGTGACAAATATGAATAAAGTCAAAACATGATAGTTGTTGATAAATATCTCAAGTATATTTATGTAAACGAAATTTGTAAAATTTGATGTATATAAGGAGATATCTCACTCAAACTAGGACTGACACAAAATGATAACTTAGTGGGAAGTCTGAATTTAACTTACAAATTTGATGACCTTAGAGGCAAAAATAGGCCAAGTATAAAGCATAAGAAATGATCGCTAATACGTCTAGTAATTAGGGGTGAGAGGAATTTATATTTGTATCTATAAATTTTGAGTTGTAACTAAATAAGTGAAGTGTAGTCAGTTTGTCTCTGCACTAAAATAGAAGCAAATTTGAAAGGTCATTGTGAATTATGTAGAAAGTATTTTGATCTAAATTTTAGATATGTTATAGTTTCACATGTTTATTTTATATGAAAAAAGAATAAGCTCATTTGGATTAGTATAACATGAATTACGATAGAAACAGTGATGAAAAGTCACACTTGCTTAATAGTTGAATATTGAATTAATTGCAAAGACATAAACATCTATGTTAGAGTTTTAGTGAGTAAAACCTTTTGACCATCATGAGATGATTATGCTTTAATATTTTAATTTTTTTTAAGTCTCACAATAGATTTGTGAATGTGTAAATATAATGAACTTGACCTTAATGTGGAAAATGATTGAATGATGGATTGAGTTTTACTCTTTAAGCCATTCAGCCACTTGTGAAAAATTAAGAATATGGATGTGCTAATCAATATGAATGTGAATGTGAATTTCCCATATAATGATTTGTTTGAATATGAAAATGAGAATAAGAAAAGTGAACAATGTATTGAGGGTACATTCCCTAAGCCATTCGACCATACATGGAAATGAACATATGTATGCTATAATTGGTGATGAGTGTATATGTGCATTAGATATGTTGAATTGAACTTGGAATTATTGTTTATTGATAGAATTGAAATACTATGTCCAAAGTTAAGTCTATTAGGATTAGTACTTAAGATTAGGTTAAGGTTAAGATAGATTAATTCTCTAGTAATGTTCAAAGTGTAATGTAAATGATATGGTATAATTGGTTGTAGAAACCAAGGCAAACAAAGGCAAGGAAGGTGTCTAAGAGATTGAGGAACGTCCATATTGCTTGTGTTGATTGTTATGAGCATAAGAGAAGAGGTGAGTATGTGATATTTTAATATGATATGGGCATTTACAATTGAAACTACCATGTCTTCATCATACCAATTATTGAAAATCCTAACCTTGATTTAAATGTGAATCTTGAACATCCGATTGATATCTCAAACCTTTATGCTAGGATTGCACTTGATGGCCTTCAGTCTAATTTTTATATCATTCATATGCTATCGATATCATTCATCCAATTGAACATCCTAAAGTTCATATAAAAATGTTATTAATATCATATTGTTATACATATGATTTACTATTTATAAGAGATGAAACTCTCTTCCATTGATATTCTTTATAAGTAGAAATCCCCCAACTGATGTGGGGAAATACATCGGACTTGTGCACATGGTAAAAAGTCTACGAATAAGGTGAGTGTATCTGGACCTTAGCTAGGAAGGGTTTGACGATCCTAGCCATAAGACCTAATAAGTCTTGCGCTCTTTATAATATGCTTATGAGTGTGCTGGGTATTAGCCGCCACTCTCTAATTATTTACATGTGGGAAGCATACCGCTTCCAAATTCATTGATTTCTGCTAAAATGCTTACTAGTATAATCACGTGCCAAATTCATAAAATATTGAATTTATGTATTGATACAATAAGTTATCTAGTTCATTATTATTGTTATTCATACATACCTGCCGACATATTATGTTAAAATATCATGCACTCACTGAGTTTATCTCACCTTGCAGTTGTTTATGTTTTCAGAGAATTAGAAGACTTGGCAAGATAGCTCTAAAGTATCTTTCTTCACTTGGGACTTGCTGAGATATATTACATTTCTCCTATATGATCAAGTATTGAGGTTCTTCAATGTTATAGAGCTCCATGTTCATTTTTGGGTTGTAACACTTAGTAAGTGATGTATGATTTGTATAAATGGGTAATTATTATAATCATATTTATATTTAATACCGGAGATGTTAGATAAAATATAGTAACAATTGGATATTGTATTGGTATATGGATGATAAGTATCTGAATTGATACAAGATGAATATATGAATTATATATCATGAGTATATGAGCAACCTACGATAAATATATGATGAGTATATGTCAAGTATTTATATATAATATACTTTGAATACAAAATTGGTATATGTATGGTATATGTGAATGATAATTATAGGTTGTGGTCTTAGGATAATTTTTGATATGCTATAAGTGTAGTGTAATACTAAATAGGGGTTTTACGGGTTTAGGTGACCTTATGTCTCCCTATACCTTAGGACCGTCACATCTCTAAAGATGGGATGTGACAAGGTTGGTATCAGAGAAAAGTTTAAGTCTAGTATATACTTTAATGAATTATACGAGTCATATGACATAAATAAAACCATGGAGTATAGGAATTCCTTTTCATCATTTGAAGTTCATCATTAAGTTTAGTTCCGCGTTACCCAAAAATGTTTGACTCCTTATTATATAGTGTAATATGTATGTTGTGAATATGAAGATACTACTATAAGTAGATATGTACTGATATGAATAGATATGTATATGAGAATCTGAAATATGCTCTAAGCAATACATATGAACCAAATATGTGTTATGAAAATGAATGTGTAAAATAAAAAATGGTTTTATATGTCCAATAATGTGTGAATGAATATATATGTAAATGTGTATTACTAGAAAGAAGTTTTCTATAATAACTATTTGTTGAACACTGATAAATTCAGTATATTTATTGTTTATGTAAAAGCTCATGTAATGTGAATAGTAATAAGAGTGTGTATTAACTCTTTGTGCTTATCGAGGTATGTGTGTCGTTAAGGATAAGAGATATCCTAAGGCAAATCATCTTATCACGATGAGAGTGTAAAACTAATGTTGCCCCATATGTTGTATCTACATGTAATCACCTTATAGAGTCACCTTGGTTTAGGCGGCTGATTCCAAAGGAGAAAAAGCAAAATCCATCAAAGAGTATAGAAGCAATTAGACGAGGACTACATGAACCAAAGCGAAAGATCAACAAGTTTGAGTGAGAAAGGAAATGGATGCCATCTATTGTATGCTCCCTAGTAACTTCGCCAACAATAAGAGAGGCAAAGATTCCTCCGTTGTTTATACAAATGACAAGAAGAGTTGAAAGAAGAATGTTGATTAGCATGCGTTCTAGAAAAAGAACTACTTTATTCCAAAGAAAGGAAGTGATCGATGATACATATGCTATCACACCATCTCTAGAAGAGCATATGAAATTGTCTACAATACGATGGAGGATATGAATAGAGGAAGGACATAAGGGAATTTTTGTTGGACTTTATAAAAGTTCTAAGAAACAAAATGAAGAAATGGATAGATAGAATAAGTGCAACAATGAAACAAAGCATTATAAGGAAAATGATAAAAAGTACAGTTAAAAAGGATAAAAGGAATGATAGATATGACAAAAAGAGTATGTGTAAATCAAGTGCTAGCGAAGCCCAATCGATTTGATGAATCTTATTTTAAGTGAAGTATCCTATATTAAGGATAAGTTAATGATGAGATAGTACTCGATAAGAAAGAGCAAATGCTATAGGTAATATTAAACCTTGGATGAGATTAAGTAAAGCAAGTATGATATGATAAAATGAAATGGTAAACCTTAAGCTAAAAAATGTAATAAATGATAAAATAAAAAGGATTATGAGGACTAATGGGACTATGGTGCAAAGAATGAGCCAATATGATTAAGAGACTCCATTTGATAAAATAAGTGGGATAGATGAGCTTAATCCAATCAAAGCGAGTACTTAGAATCTCAATAATAACTAATGAGATGAAGAAATTAGAGGTAATCATAATTGATTATTATTGCTTAAAGATATAATGAGTTAATCAGAATAATAACTTATGGCAGATAAGTTGAGTAAGAACAAGAGGCGTAAACATTTAAAAATTAGCAATGGACTTAATAAAGATGTGGAAGTTTAGGTAATTAGGAAAATAATTGTAATCATTGGTGAAACTCGAACACGTTTGATGCTCACTCCGGATGAGTTAAATATGGAGTCCAAAGGAATGCAAAATAACTAAGAAAAGGACTAGATTGGTATGAAGTTAAATTAAGGATTATCTAGCATGACATGTGTATTCCCTTAGAAGAAATTAAACTATAGAAAGCATAAATGCCATGCGAGATGGATATATGTTGCGAATTGTGATGAAACATATTAAATTTTCTACGTACTGGAGATATAGATGTCGTTTGACAAAGAGTATGTTCTGAATCTGAAGCATCTCTCAGTAGTGAAAGCGTGGCTCAAGATGCTGCTTTAAATGTTGCAATCATACATGCTGATTTTGTAGAATCACCTCGATCAAGGCAACACATTCGCGATGAGAAAGAGAGAGAGAGCTAGATTCGCCAGTAGATGTGAAAGCTATAAAGCAAGAGATATGCGAGTTAAATCAAGAGTTGGATGAGTTGAGATGATTGAGGTAACAGATGCCTCCACCGCCATCATCACAAATTAGAAACCCCAGCACCTAAAGATAAAAGAGTTCATCCTCCATCGTCCATGTATCAAAGTTAGTTGAGCAAAGAATACTGTTTGAAGAGGGAGATAATCCTCAAGATCTTTGGAGAATGAAAGCCCCAAAATCTAAGGGAAAAGAAAAGAAAGAATCTCAAGAATTCTTGAAGAAGATGAATGACCTTGAACATATACCACCCCGTTCGAATGTTAAAATGAATGAACCGGTAAGGTTACAACTAAAGAAGGAAGAATGAGACTGGTATCAAAGAAACATTGATAATATGTACCCTTTGTTGATATCGTGAAGGAGGTCGGTCCCCTAGTGATCGATCCTATCATGAAGGAGGTCAGTCCCTTAATGATCGATCTTGTGACATAATTGTTTTAATTAATTAGAAAGACTGATAAAGGGCAAATGAAGAAAGTAATTCAAGTATCCACAATATGAGGTGAAAAGTTTCAAATTGGTTAACTGAAAGGAATATTGCAAGAAGAAGAGCATTGACTTAAGCGAAAATAAATGTATAGGAATGAAAAGGATAAATTGAATCTAATCATAAGAAGTGTTACAATTATTTGAGAAATGAAAATAGAAAATAAAGTAAGAAGTACGATATGAATACTGACATTTCTTACCAGTTTGAGTTAACTCTAGAATCCGAGTTATAGAAATGAAGACTAGAATATTGGCATCTGAATACGCTAGAGAATGACATTGACTGAGCGAAGTTGTATTGCCTCCATTCTGTTAGAGTATATGCCCTAGAGCAGTATATATGTTTATGTAAATGTAAAACAACATTATTATATGGCAATAAATATATGTTTATATAAATCAATTGTTCCATTGTATTAAATGTATATTTGAAGTCCATTAGTATT
>CATKHJ010599725.1:0-18244 GCA_949750685.1 Vernicia montana
AGATTAGTCTCTTTGCTTAATTTATATGCTATTCAATCTTTTTAATTTGAAACTTTGATTTTCTTTGTTTGTTTGTTTATTTTCTTTTTAAATATATAATAAAATTTTTTCATTGTTTAATTGCGGTGTCTGCTGCCACGCTGCAGCTGCTGATGCGGCAGTACAAACAACGGTGGCAGTAGTGAGGCTCATTAGCCATGGTAGAGGGACTCTTTTGATGGAGGGAGGGAGAGGTAGGCTGCAATCAAAATTCAAACTGTTGTCAGAGGTTATTTGGTAAGTAGGTTTTAAAATATTACCATTTTAATTTCAAAAAGTTGATTTTTAATCATAATAAGCCTTATAATTATATAAAGCTGCAATTGCAGGTGATATATATATCTTATAACTTGAATTGGTTCCATTATACACATAATGAGAAGTTATGATTTGGGTTAGCTATCTTTTTTGTTTGATTTGGACTTCTTGCTTTATGTTGTTTATGTCCAGTTTTCTATTTATTTTTGTAATGTTCTTGATCTTTACAGGATGACACATAGGCCTTGACTGGGAATTTAAAGGGAAAACAACTTATGTTAATTATTACTTTTAATGATAACCTTTGTTTATTGCAGTCGAGAAGGGTTCTTTGGTAGTATCTTATTTGTTTTCATCCAAAAATTCAAATTCAAAATGTAAGTTTTCTCTTAATTATTGATTTTTATTTTTATTTTCACAATCTTGGGCTTTTTTAAAAAAAAAATTTGTTTTGGGTTATGAATTTCAGTTTATTCTATGCTTTTATTGTTATGGTTATTAATTTTTTTTGCTGCTTTTGGGTATTTGGTTCTTGGTTGTTCTGTACTTATAGTAAAGTAGTTGCCATGTAAACTCACCTTTGAATTATAACTTTTCACTCTTGAGTGAAAATTATTAATGTTTAGTTATTCATTTTTTAAAATAATTTTGCATTATTGTATGGACCTGAATTTAAGCTTGAGTAAATTTTTTGCAAATCATTCCATTGGTTTATGATCTGTGTAGTTATTACTTAAAAAGATATATTTGTTCATTGCAACTTCTTGATCAAATTTGTGGCGTTTGACAATACTATTTCACAACTTAATATTTATGGTGAAGCTTTATCTGAATAATTTGATTTCAGGTAAAATATCTTGGGGAGGATGAAAAGAGGACTCACATTGCAGGAGCTGCAGCCATTTGTAACACATGGGATTTCTTGGTCAGTGTTTTAGCTTAACACAAACTCTAAAGTAGTGTAATGTTTCATATCAATTCTATTTTTTCTTTAATTTCATAATTATTAATTATTTTCTACTTTTGCATATTATTGATAGACTTTATGCCCTAGGCTGTTGTTGCTAAGTTCATTTTATTTCTATTAATATCTACCATATATTAATTGCTAATGTCCTCCTCTTGCTATAATTACAGTAGATTTAATGGGGAAGGCCACTATCTATAGATTGACAAAACAAAGTGGCCATTGATATAGGATTGATTCACATCCTGAACATCAAATTCCTTGTTTTACTAAATAATTTTTACAATGCAAGTTGTAGATTACTATAAGAAGACAAAAATATTATTTTTACACTTCTATTTCTTAATTGCTTTGGATAAGGTATTTTTTTTTTTGGAGCAATTTGGATAAGGTATTTGATAATTAAGTTCTAAAAAATATTCAAGTCTCTTTTTCTCTTCTTTTTGACTTCTTCTCTAAATATTTGGTTATTCAACTCTTTATTAATGAATTACAAATATGTATGCATAGGGTAATTTGAGTTAAGCTGTATTAATTAACTAGTTTCTCATGTCATGTTTAGTTTCATTAACACAAAAATTGTTACTATGATTTATAAAATTTCTTGTTTAGAAGTTTTGTTTCAACAAAAAGGACAGAAAGAAAGTAAAGGCTGCTGAAGAAGCTTATATGTCAATTAAGGTCTGCATCACTTTTACATGTTCATTCACTCCATTAATTTTATCCTTAGCAAATTAATCAAGAAGTTATCTTATATGTTTTCCATTCATAATTCGTCGTCAAGAGTTTTGATTTTGGTTCTGTTTGCATTTTGTTGATTTTTAAGTATAGTTCTTAATGTAACCAACAAATTCTATAGTTGTTTAAAAATTTAAACTTAGAATATGATTCTTTGAAATAGTTACTGACACAATAAAATTTCATGAATTAGAGATGTTTACACATTGAATGTCTACTCACATGCTATTAATGGGTGATATATATGCCTCTATGTAGTGCACCCTCAAAGACATGCATTAAAAATACATTTGTCTGTCTACTTATTTAATAACAATGCTGATTGATGTAATGCTTCTCAAATTAAATGGGCTTGATTCTTTTTGGGACAGATTCTGGATATGATTTGTAAGGAGCTACCTGTTGGAGTTCTCCTAATATATTTGTTGGCTACAAGTTGTTATTTTAATGCTATGCAAAAATTTTAAATTCCCACTAAAGGTATATTAGAAAGGTGTTAATATTAAAATTTAGTTTTTGATTCTCAAATCATCATGAATTTGAGTAAGTTAGAGAGATTAAAATTAACTTGGAAGTATTGATTTGGTTGAGATTGATTTGAATTATTTGTTAGTTAAAGTCTTAGAAATTTGTTAATATTAAAATTTAGTTTTTGATTCTCAAATCATCATGAATTTGAGTCCCTAATAAGTTAGAGATATTAACATTAACTTGAAGTATTGATTTGGATGAGATAAGCATGATTTGAATTCTTTGTTAGTTAAAGTTTTAGAATTTGAGTTGTGCCTTTTATATTTATTATCTTTAATTTTTATTTGCAGGAATCTCAAGTAATATGGTTGATGCAAATTTAGGAGTTCTAAGAGAATATCATAAGAAAGGATGAAGGAAAGATTAAATGAATGATTCTAATTATTGTAACATAAGCAACTTGTGAATAATTATGATTCCTATTTTAAATATTATGATACTTTGTATATTATGATATTTTGAATAATTATGATACTATTTGTATTTTTATGTTTTGATCCAATTGAATTGAATGATTATTCTTTGATCCTTTATAAAAAGTGTTGCAATTGTTTAAAATTAATGTTGCATTTGGGGAAAAATATTGCATTTGTAATTAGAAAAAAGTGTTGCATTTGGACTAAAAGGTGGTCTCAAATGTTGCATTAGGTAAATGGAAAAAATGTTGCATTTGAAATAAAAAGTGTTGCTAAATGTGTTGCATTAAAAAGTGTTGCATTTGCACTTCAAAAGTGTTGCTTAATTTTTTGGGGTTAAAGTGTTGCATTAATTTAAGAAATTGCAACACTTTTATCAGTGTTGCATTAGATTAAAAAAATTATTGCCGTAGCAAAAATAGCAACGCCCAAAATAGCAACCCTTGAAAAGTGTTGCTGTAAGTCTAATGCAATAAATTTAGGGCATGATGCAACACATTTTTGGTGTTGCTGTAGGCCATTTATGGTATAGTTCCATAGACTCATTTTGGCAATGACCAAAAGAATTTCTTTGTTTTTTGTGGTATTTCCTTCACCTTTATCATATAACTGTGAAAGTTCAGCCTTTCAATTTTCTCAAGTATATTACTCATTTGAAGAGTAATAGCGAAGTCAATCCTCATCTAGTTACTTTCTTACGGTGGTTCAAACCTCTCGAACAATGGGAAAATTTCCTCTTTTTTGAAATAAGAGGTCTAAATCGGGTAACTATACCGACTATCTAATTAATAGTTGTTTTCCATCGCCCTTACATAGCCTTGAACGATCACACTTCATAAACTTAACTCATTATATGTCCTCAAGTCTGTTTATAAATCTTATCCCTTTACACTTTATAGAGATTTATTTGATCATCCCGAAGAATTTACTAGTTTTGAGCACTTTATATGTGGTTAGAACAATGTTGCTCTACGTTATGGCCTCCTAAAGAAGCTGATGCATCTTGACGGGCATTCCCTGCTGATTATTGCAAAAATCCATACTGATAAGGACTGGGAGGAAAATCATCTTGTGGGTTTTCACCCAAAGGATGAATTTCAAACTATAATGTTCAGTGATGATAAATTCGATCATTCCCATCACCTATGGACTCATCTTACGGATTTCTCCCAAGATCCTTATGAAGTTGATGAGACGACTGATCAAGGCCTTTATGATGATGATGAAGTAATGAACTTATCTCCCTCGCATGAGCCTATCAAAAATTAATGGTATGAGGTTCTCATTGCAGTCATGGCGGAGTGATCTCACTCTTAAGATTTTCGAATCAAGTAGGTTAAGATAGTGATGTTGATGTCCTTCCTTTAATCCTGTTGTTGATTTTCTTTTCTTTGAAACTTTGTTGTGTCAGTATTTGAATTTTTTCAAGAGGC
The DNA here is from genome assembly GCA_949750685.1 of Vernicia montana. Lineage (NCBI taxonomy): Eukaryota > Viridiplantae > Streptophyta > Magnoliopsida > Malpighiales > Euphorbiaceae > Vernicia > Vernicia montana. The sequence continues at coordinate 4,383 of CATKHJ010599725.1, forward strand.
AGAGAATAGGACTAGAGACACAGCCTCCATATGTGATGAATTAAGAATTTCATGCTTTATGTTTCGTGTCATTCCACATTTTAATTTTTGTTGATGCCATAGTTGTCATTCATTTTCTCATGCATGTATTGTATGCTCTTGTTAGCATGATAGATGCAATGACTCTCTTCAGATTTAGGTTTGCGTCATATAGTCCTTTTTTAACATTTTCTTGAGATCGATTCTCTTCTTCCTTCTTCAATTAAATACTCCTAGTTCGTCTAATTTGACATCTGAGTAAGATAATCTTTGTTGAAGCTTATTCATTGGTGAACTCCTATGTTAGGTAGCTTTCTCTCTGCTCAATTTGCTTCGATATTTTGACGGGTGGGACGAGTGGGCGATTATTTTCATTTCCAGGCGTTGGGTTGCTATTCGCGGTAGTAGGGGAGGAAGTATCTGTTTCCTCAATCACCTTATCTTATTCAACTCTTGCTTTAGCTTGCAGATCTTTTGTTTCATAGTCTCCACACTTAATTGGCGAACCTTATTCTTTCTCCTATCATGAGTAGGTTGTTTCAATTGGAATGGTATATATATATATATATATATATATCGGTGTGTGCAGTCACTATGTTCAAATAGTATTCTGAGCCATTATTGTGAGATGCTTCAACCTTTAAACATTTTTTTTGTCGAGGTGACATCTATGTCTTTAGTACTTATAAAATTAATATGATTTATCGCTATTCACAACATGTATCCATTTAACATGGTATTCATGTCTCCTATAGTTTAAATCTCCTTAAGGAATACACGTCTTGTTAAATAGTTCTTCACTTGACTTATTTTATATTAATTTAATTATTTCCTTGGTTATTTTGCATTCTTTTCTGGCTCAATGTCCAACTCATCCGAAGTGAGTTTCGGATGTGCTCAGGTTTCCTCAATTATCGCTATTGCCCAATATGCACCAAGAAGGGGGAGTTGAATTGGTGAGTAATTTAAAAAATTAATTGAACAAGAAAAAAAGAAAAAGAAAAAACACAAGGATTTATAGTGGTTCGGATTATAATCAATCCTACATCCACTCCCCAACCTCAGTTGGGTATTTCACTATCAATGGAGTTTTACCAAGTTCACTCCCAACTTAGTGTTTAAGCTCACACTAAACTTTACAAGTGTTTTCCCAAGGCTCACACTCAAACCCCTCAAGTGTTTTCAATAGGCTCACACTCAAACCTCACTATTGTTTTCACTAGGCTCACACTTAAACCTCACAAGTATTTTCAATAGGCTTACACTCAAACCTTTTCAATAGAGAATGATTTGTGAAGAATGAAACTAAACTCACTCTTGCAAATTGCTAGTACAAAAGATAGAAGAATGTAATATAGCTTAGAATAAATTTGAGCACACAAAGATGTTATAGATGTATGAAAAGTTCTCTTAACTTCACCTTAAGTCTTTAGATATATATAGGTCTTCATTCCATGCTCAAACAGCCATTTTAGTACTCTAAAAACGGTACTAGACAAGTTTCAATGGATATATAACGGCTATATTCCAACGGCTAGTTCCAACGGCTATATAACGGCTACATAATAGCTATATTCAAAAATTTAAAATTTTGAGTTATACAACTCCAAATAATGATCCGTTCTTTTTGTTGGAAAATTGGAGAAGTCTACTACAATTTTGTAGTTTTGAAAAACTTCAAAATAATCCATATTAATACTCTAAAAAATCAGAATATTTTATTACTCATCTAGTCATGACAGTTTGAACATGCTTCAGTATTTCACCCAATGCTTCTTCTATATATCTCGGATTGATGCAAGGCTTTTTTCATATGAAACTAGACTTTCAGAGATAGAAATCTAGAGAAGGAAATATTCAAAATTCTTTTATAGAATTAACTCCACTAATTTTAATTAACATCATCTGTTGTTACCTAGTCTGATAGTTTGAGCATAATTCAATTAAAAATTCATAACTCCATTTTCCAAACTCTAAAAATTATACCAATTTTTGTTCTAGAAACTAGACTGATGTAGCTATCCATCCATATATAGCTTTCATTCATAAACTATCCCAATTAGTACAGTTTATTCTTTAAATCTCAGTCAACAGTTTTGCTTCCATGGAGATTATCCTTCTTTACATGAATTTCTTGGTTTCACATGCTCTTTTCCTTTTCATGATTCAATTTATTTACTTAATTGCATCAATAACAATCAAAGATTACCTACTAACAACAATAACACTAAATAAACTTGTTAGTAGTAATAATATTTTGCATCATCAAAATCACATATGAAACCTTGGGTTCAACAAGGGATCTAAGGTTGCTAGAAGTCATCCTTTCTTCCATTATTGAATCATTTATTAAAGAGGTAAGTTAGGGTTTAAGTTTCTTTTATGTTCTTCTTCTTTCTTATTATAAGTCTATGTTTGAGAAGGGGATAAGATTAAGAACTATGAGATTAGCTTGTATATGATGATTAAGAGTATGAATTAATCTATTCACTGGCTATTGTGTGTTAATGTGAATAGTTCCTCTTAGAAGTCATGATGGGGAACATGATGGTTGTGATGAGTTCTATTGCTTAATGTGATAGAGGATATTCTAAGAGATAGTAGAGCATTTTTTTTTGCTAAGGTGAGTAGAATATATACAACTATATCTGTATTTGTTATCCTAAAGCCTAAAGCCTAAATTGTGAAAATGTATATGAATGAATCCATGAATCCATTTGAATCATATGAACCCAAATTGTCTTTATTGGTGAATTTCCAAATGTTATATGAATATGTGAACCATAAGAATTCCATTTGAATCATGTGAACCTTTAAATTTCTATCATGAGATGATATGTGTTAAATGGTATAGAAATCCCTGACTGATGTGGATTAATCATCAGATATTATGCATATTGTAACCAGATGGATAGGGTATAATATCCTACCCCTATCTAGGAAGGGTAAATTATCCTAGATGTGGAACCCAATCAGTTTCATGTATTTCATGTGGAAGAGTATGTCGATAAAAGACCTCTACTCTTATATATGGAAGAGTATGCCTACCTAGCCTCTACTCTTATTTTCATGTGGGGAGAATGCTAATAAAATACCTCTACTCCTAAATCTTTCATGTGAATGATTTCTATTTTCATTTAACTATGAGTTATGATTTCTTTCATGAGTTATGTGTATATATTCTTATATTACACTACATTTTGATTCAATTGAGCTATATGAACTTAATTGTTATATCATAAGTCATTTGACGAGATATGAGCCCTACCATCCTTGTGAGCTAGTCTTGAATTATCTAACCTCACAAATATGGTAGTATATTCTTTATTCACTGTTTTATCTTATTAATGATTTCATTTTTCAGGAGATTAGAAGTTTATCAGCTCGATTCTTCAGGCATTCTTTATTCTAAAGAACCATTTTGATCAATGTAACTTCTCCTTATTATTATTTGTAATTGAAGTATATTGTAGTGCTCCATGAGTGTAGAGAGAGTTATTCTTTTAGCCTTAAGTGCAATTACATGGATGATATTATATATAATGCTTTATGAGAATTCATGGACTGATATGAATATAATAATATTATGAGTATGCGTATGTGTTCAGATTTTGATCTTGGGGATGTATCGTATTAGTTGTTATGATGCCATGAGGATTAAATGTTTAGATGGGTTCTACGGATTTTCGGTGGCCTTATGCCTACCAAGGCCCTAGGACCGTCACAATTGTGAAGTTTGGCTGTGACAGAAACATGAGTAGAAAGTGACATACCTTCAATATTTGCAACAACCTGCTGCTAGACCACACCTGATCCAAGAGTTCGAGCCGTAGGAGTGGCATTACTCCTAGAAGGAGAATGGTGATTAGGAGCTAACTTTGTAGGGGATGTTGTCCTATCACCTAGAGAGTGAGTTTCCGACTCACTACCATCATCACTGGATTCTTCATCATCAGAGGCTTTATCATCTGTACCATAGTTACAGTTTTTGCCATTTGCTACCAAAGTATATTTATCATTACTTGGGTCCTTATCTGGACCGAGAGATGTGCAAATCATGCTAAGGGTCTGATGCACAGTAACCTCCAAAGTGTTTGTCTTCTGTGGGGAGCACCCGTGGGATCGCGAGCTAGATCGGGCTACCCTTTTAAACGAGGGTTTTGCATTTCTGCGACAATCATACGACAGGTGACTAATCGATGAACATGTTAGAAAAAATGAGGGAAGATTTTCATATACAATGTCTATCCATCGACTACTGGAAGTAGTCTTAATTCGGAGAGTTTCATGCAATTTAGACGACATGTATAAATCAACTAACACTTTTGCATAATGCCCCAACTGACCTTCTAATGTTTTCTTGTCAATTCGCAATGGAACCCCAATACCTCAAGTGATCTTTGTTAGCAACTGAGCATGCCAAAATTCCTACGGAAATTTGTATAGTCGGACCCATACCTGGGCTGTCATTGACTTTTGTTGCTCCAGATCAAATCCTGAAACCCAGGGCTACAAATGCAAGATGCCAGGTTTGAGCGAAATTGCACCACGGCTCCAAATCTTCTTCAGATCAGATTCTAAGCTAAGAAGAATGTGATAGTATCCTCTTTCGAGTGAGATAAGCCTCCAAATCATATGATAGATTCCAAAGCTGCAACAACTTGTCTTTCAAATTAGGTTGATCTATTTATTGAATTGTTTATGTTTAGATTCTTTTTCTTGTTAAACTTTTACTTTTATAGTTTGTTTAATGTTTTCTTAGGTTTTATAGAAGTTTCTTATGCAATTTTAAGTTAAACGAAAGTTCGGAGTTCATTCAGAAAGAAATTGAAAGCAAAGAAAGATCGAAAAGTGCAAAAAACACCTTTGAAGCATGCACGACCGTGCAAGTCAAGGTGTGTATGGCCGTGTAAATTTTGTTATTCTGCCTGAATTTATTTTTTGACTACCAAATGGAAGGATTCGGTGCACGGTCGTGCATAGGAGGTCATGCACGGCCATGCACCTCTGTTAGTTGTGTGATTTTGTTTTTGTTCAGCAAAATTTTAACTTGCTTGCACGCAAATTAAAGGATATTTTTGTACTTCGAATTTCCTAGAATTTTAAGGACTTCCAAACCTTCCTAAACCTAAGTATTGGGTATCTATATATAGATTAGATTTCTTTGAGTTGGGTGTGAACTTTCTACCTAAAAAAAGTTGTTGTTTTTATTATAGAATTTCGATTAGTTTCTTATTAATTTTTACAAGGGAGGAGATTTAAAATTGAAAACTCATCAAGGCTTGAAGTTTCCAATCTTCAACTGTTTTAGAGTTTTTCTTAAACATTTACTCTTTAATTCAATAATAGTTATTAATTATGTTTTCTTTTAGATTAATTGTTGATTTAATTGTTTCTTCTTTCAATATGAATAACTAATTTTCTTTTATATGATTTAGATGTAATATCTTGATTTACCTATAATTATCTATGTTTGCATGATTGAGAATTAATTATTGGAATTAATCTTTTATCTCAAATTTTAATGCTTGTGAATAACTGCCATTGTTTGCATGTTTAAAATATTATGTGAAGTAGCGAGAGTAGAAGTATAATATTAGTTCATTGAGATATTATATCTAGGGCATGTGTTACTTAGAGATAAGAACACTCTTATTGTTAAAAGGATTTCCATAAAACTTAATGGGTTTATGTTAATTACTTGTGATCACAATAGTAGACATGAGGTTAATATGAATACTTGTGTCTTGAGAGAGAACTTCGTATAATTTAGAGAAATCTAATAATTAATTTCAATAAGATAAAACCAATCTAGAAAAAACATAGAGAAGTCATAGGTAGTCAATTGATGAAATCTGAATCTATGTCTTTTTCATATATTGAATTTATCTTTTAATTATTCTCATATCTATTTTAATTTACTTGTTTTCAAAGCTTAATCGATCATCTAAATAATATAGAATTCATAATTTTGATACTTATCAATCTTTTTTTTGTGGGAATGATACTCTACTCATATACTATATTACTTGTTAACAATATGTGCACTTGCAAATTTATTGCAACATAATTATTGAGCTTAATAATAAACCTACGCATTCACATGAAAATATTAATTATTTTTAAAATTATTATTTTAATTAATTATTTTATGTTGTAACAAAAATAAAGGCATAAAAAATTATTGTTTATTTTTTTATAAATAATTATTTTAATGAAATTATAAATCGACATTTCTACCATCCTTATTGCATAAACAAATACTTAATAAGAATTTGGTTTAGTTGTTTGGAACTAGCTAATAGTTTTTCAGCTTCCCAACAACTAATTTGGTTTTTAATTATTAGGCACCCCAACAGCTATTGATTCTATAAAATCTCCATTTTAAAGTTTCTTTTCTATCAATTGATAGCTGACACTATATTACCCTTATTGAAAATTATTATTAATAAACTTATTTTTTCTGAAATTAATTCATGTGATCTCTTTATTTATGATTCGTTAAAAATGACAAATATTCTTTAAAATATTTGAAATAACTATTATAAATCACAATTATAAATATATAAAAAATAATTATAATTTTAAATTAATACTTTTTATTTTTATAATATATTAAATTGAAAATAATATATATGAACATATGTAAAAAATAATTATATTCTTAGTGATAATTTTTCATTTCAACATCAATAACTACTAAATTTTTATTAAACAACCAACGTTTATCAATTAACAACTATTAGCTACACTTATCCGTTATTAGAACGGTTATAACCAAACAAACCTTAAATTCAAAGTATCAATTATAAATTCATTAATTAAAGGGAAAAAAAAGAGAGTGATAGAGGAGAAAATGAAACAATTAAAAATGGATTGGTGTTTTAATCATTTTTTAATATTAAAAATTTTTTTTAAAAAAGTTATATTTAACTACATAAGAGTAGGGCTGAGTACAGGACTCGGAGATACCGAACCGTACTAAAAATCAAAATCGAAAATATCCAGAACCCAAAAATATCCGTTGACTATTTGACTTTCTCATAACTGAACCGTTCCGATTTTTTTTTTTTTTGTACGGTTCTGGAGATTACTAGTTATCCATACCGAGAACCGTCCCGAACCAAAAAATCGAAACTAGAACCGATTTAAATGATTCTTTTATATATATATATACACACACACACACACACACACATTTTGATATTGAATTAGCAACACATTTAAGGAATTTCAATAATGTATAAGCCAAATTTAATTTTTATTAATTATAAAATTTTATTTTCAAATTAGTAGTTGCAAAATATATATATATATATGTAAACACATTTTGATATTGAATTAACAACACATTTAAAGAAATTCAATAATGTATAAGTAAAATTTAATTTTTGTTAATTATAAAATTTCATTTTCAAATTAGTAATTGAAATATATATATATACACATACTTTGATATTAAATTAGTAATAAATTTAATGAAATTGAATAATGTATAAGTAAAATTTAATTTTTAATTATTTAAAAATAGAAAATATCCGAATCTCCATTTTATCCCGTTCCGTACCGAACCGTTCCATTAGACCCGAATCTCCGTCCCAATCGGTACGGAGATTTTTCCTTACGGTTCGATTCCGAATATTCTATTTTGAAAATTTCTCCGAAATTCGGTTTGATTCCTGAAATTTTCAAATTTCCAAATTTCTCCGAATCGTGCTCAGCCCTACATAAAAGCATTCACGATGGGGATGGCAAGAGAGTGTAATGAGGTCTATTATTCCTACCCCATTACACACATGCCATTGTAGGAGTATAATATTCATTACATGCATAACCTGCATAACACAGTTAATGGCCATTTAAAAAGAGAGAGAGAGAAAGAAAGCAACTTAAAAGCACACCTGAAGCGCAAATCCTAAGAACTGGCCCCGCACGTACACTCCAAGCTCCTGGAGGCAACAAGGGTTGCTTGGTAGGACACCCTGGTCATGACATGCGTCCCAAGCAGTCCCCCGCTCCTTTTTTCGCCCGCTGTATTTTTTTTTTTTTTTTGTTTTTCAGCATTTTAAAATGAATTGCAGTGAGATTTGATTGTGGGCATACATTAATTATACTCTTTAGAATGTAATCCATTGTAGGGAAGAGTGTTATAAGAGAGGGAATAATAAGGTGCTGATTTGGCATGTGTTATTATTCCCGAGAGTGTAATTTATTATGGATGCTCTAAGAATAAAAGTAAATTAATCATTTTAAATTTTTTTATAATTTCTTATGTGTATATTATAGCTAATACTCTATCAAAACATACAAATAAAATAAAATAAAATATATTTTATTTTTTCTCAATATTTTATAAAAATATGTAAGTACATAGTTTTCAATAATTGTCAAAAATATTAATATCAATTTTTTTTAAGAATCACAAATAAAATTAAACATCTTAAAATATTTTTGTAGTAAAAATAAGGTGAATAAATATGAAAAAGAATAAGATTACAATTTTTTTAAGATGTGAAACATTGAAACTTTCCATTTTATATTTTAATACTCTATTTCAATTTATTATTATTATTTTAATTTTTAATCTAATTTTTTTTATTAGTTAATACAATCAAACCAGTAAATACTATATTTTAAGAGGGTGAGAAGTGAGAGGTCTCGGATTCGAATCTCTCAAACCACAAGAGAGTTATTATCAATTTGATGAGATATATTAAAGAGGAGAATTATCTCCTGTTGTATAGCCTGCTGTAGCGTTATTTTGGTTATTAGCTTCCAATGAATAAAAAAAAATACTATTGTTGGTGAATTTTTTGATTGTGAGCATGCCACGAGTGTAAAGTACACGAACCATTGAGAAATTGCGTCTTTAATGACTTCTAAAATCAGATTGAATATGAATTCCCAAACACCTTTACCACAATTTGCTTGGATTTCAAAAATGCCAGTGAATTAAATGCAATAGTATTGAAATGGAAATGTATTTGTATTAAAAGAAATGAAATGAGATTGTTTGCATTAAAAGAAAATATTGACAGTGTATGAAATGGAAATATTCACAGTAGATATGAATTGAAATTGCAAAGGTAACAATCCTATAAAATTAAAAAGCTTGAATAGAAAAGAAAATTGCTTGAATGAAAGAAATGCTTGATTGAAATTGAAATGCTTGAATTGAATTTGCTGTAATTTGAGTAGTCTTTGGCTGATTGATTGTTGTTTTCCCTTGTGCTTGTCCTGTCGCTTCCCTTTTATATGCATCAGAGATAACTTCCCACTAGCCATTAACTTATTTATTGCCAATTTGCTGAGAGTGTAGATTATGGTCCATTAAAAACTTCCTTAAATCTCTCAACCTCTTATCCATGCTCCATTTCCTCAGCTCCACATCAGTAATTAACTACCCACTTCACCACAAATTAATTAAATGTTATTAATTTAATCTTCTCTCATACCTCCTGGGTGTATGTAAAATGGGTTGGGCTGTCCAAATTAATTTTTAGTACAAACAACTATATTTTAATTATTATATGTTTATAAAAATAATTATTTTATTTTAAAATTATATATGAAAATTGATATAAAAGAAAGAAATATAAGTATTGTTAATAAAATATTTTTAAAAGCATAGAAGAGCATCAAATAAAAGAGTAATTTTGTTAGTTGAAAAGTTAGTAATAATCATAGCACTAGCAATAAAGTCATCCTTAAAAATATATCAAAAATATTATCCTAATAACTTACCAAAAGATTAGGGGCAACTCAACGTTTTGGAAGATCTTAGGTAAAATCATAAAATGAGGCTTTCAAGATAAAAAAAAAATACAATATAAATAAATCATTTCAAATTAAATATTTTTTATAAGCAATCTTTAATTTTATTAACATTAGAGTAAAAGTTTAATCATAAATAAAAATTTCACGCTTCTAGACCATAAAAAACACAAAATAAATAATATAAAAAAATAGTAGAAGAGCATAGTACAAACTAAGTAACAATTTCAAATAATGCCAAAAATAAAAAATATAATTAATTAGGAAAAACTAATAAAGTTAAGTAGAATCTAGTTATTATTTGTGGTGTTAGTTTTTAGGTTACTACTATTTTTTATTTTAGATTTCAATTTTGTAAACTAATTTTTAGGATTTTTTATTTTATAGATTTTTTATTAAGTTATATTTTCAAAATTTTAAGCTTTTCTCTACTTTATTTTGTAAAAATACTTCCTATTTTCTATATATATATATATATATATATATATATATATAATTGGGACATTTATAATTGGGGGGCCTAAAATAGTCGCCTTACCCACTAAACCAAACCGTCCCTACAAATGATAGAGTTCACATTACAAAAGTATATTTTTATTTTTTATTAATTTAATTTTTCATCCTTGAGACAAAAATACAAGGAAAAGTAAAGATAGAGCCCATATGATAAGAATTTAATTCTCCGAAAAATGTAATATTTTTATGAACTTATTGTAATTTTTTAAGTAATTTTTTTTTACGACACTCAACCAAACACTCCTTAATAGTATTTTGTCATTTTATTTAATTATTGTAATGATATTTTGTGAAAAGTTGAATGAGTATAAGAGTGAAATTTACTTACATAGGTTAAATATATTTTGTGAAGCAAATTAGCGTTTTCACTTTATTGCAATAAAATAAAATGATACAGAAACCAACAAAATTCAAAAGCTGGAAAAGTTGCTATGGAAGATTCATAGAATGTGAAGCAATAATAAAAACAGAGTTCTAATTATGTTATTGGAAGTTTCCACTTTCCACCTTGTTGATCATAATTCCCATAAACAAACATATGGGGTCACAAGAAAAATAACTATACAAATTCTATGATGACCCCATTGACAAGACAATATTATTAAATTTATATATCACTATTCACTTGCAATTCAAAGCATAAAGGTTCAACGGATACTTGCTTTAACACATAAGATAAATCTTTAACTTTATATTTTTTGCAATTTCATCATAAATTTTAATTTTAACTATTTGATACATAGCTATTATTTTTTACATTGTTATTACTCACCTGAATTCTAACTAATTTTTAGCAAGATCTGTCTACGTGGTAACAACATTGATTTTATTTCATCTAAATTATCTCCTCCTCCTTTGCCTCTCCCCAATTTCTTCTGGCGATGGTGGTGCAATTATGGTGAAAATAAATGTTCAAAAATTAATTAGAATTTAAGTCAGTGATAATATTATAGAAATTATTACAGTAAATTATTATGTGATTTATTTTTATGACTTTTTAGTACCTTGTGAGTTTAAGGAAAATAATTTTTCATTATGAAAAACTTGTCATGCCAACAAAAATAAACGGCATTAGTGGATTAACAATGTAGTGTTTAACGGTGACAAAAACAAGATATTAAAGTGTCACGAAAAAAATCTCAACCCCATTTAAAATAAATGTCAAACAACATAATAATTTACTATACTTTCTCCAAAATAAAATGTAGTCGCTAAATAACTTGCATAATGGCAAGTATGCGACTATAAAGGCGACTAATGGGCGAGTATATTGTTAGTCACTAAATGTAGTTACTAGATTTTATAGTAGATAAATTTAGTTGCTATTTTTTTCTTAAACTATTTTTTTTTATTCAATGCTTACATAAATGAAAACTATAAAAAATTAATTTTTGGGCAAAAAGTTTATAACTAAATTTAAAAATATATTTAATAAATATATTCAAAATTATATACAATAATATATACAAAGTAGTGTACAATTTAATAAATAAAAATATATGTATATATATTTACAAATATAAAAGTTCATAGCCCACACTAATTAATTAAAATCGGTGGGCGGGTCCTGTGAATGAGGCTGAGCGGATGGATCATTGGTTGGAGAGTGAGTGGACAAATCTATAATAACCTGAATTCAGATAGCTCCTACATCTTATCAGTAATGTCATTAGAAGACAATTTGTAATAATTATTAAGATAATGAGATTAATAAGAGCTCAAACAAAACTCGGTTAAATACACATAATTTTTTTTATGTTCCTGTGATATTATAGCACACATGTGTTCATAAAAATGTTATGAACGTGATTAATGAAATAAGATTAATAAACTGCATCGATATTGATTACAACGATGTACAGTGTAAAAGAAGGGTAAAACGGTCATTTTGCAAAAACTGTCGGAATGACGAATTAACTGTATAGGAACATGTAAAATACAGTATGAGACCCAACCATGTTAGTTTATTTAAGGGAAAAATTATTTGATTTAGTTAAATGAGTAAGAAGGAAGATAGAAATGGAGGTGGATCCCACATCCCTAATAGTCAACAATTTGGACTTAATATACCAATTTCTTAAAATGGAAAATTAAATTTACTATCATCAAAATGTTGGATGATTATCTACATAATTATTATGTTAGGAAAATAATAAAATAGCTAATAAGTATAACCATTGGATCAAATCAAGTGAATCTCCACCATCCATTTGTGATGACTATGATATAAAACTAGAGTTTTCTTCTTTCTATCTCATTTCTCATCATCTAAACAAAAATTAGAAGACAATCAACTTCTTCTCTCAAGCTCATTCAGCCATCACTAAATTTTCATCAAGAATTAAAGAACTTTTAAGGTAAATCCTATAACCAAGCTTGATTATCAATTATAGTATGATTGGGAGTGTGTTGGTTGCTTGGTTTGCAATTTCTTCTTCTTTCCTTGGATGATGGTTCGGCCTATGGAAGGAAAATTAGGGAAATTGATTACTTTTATTTTTCTGATGTTTATGGGTGATGAGTCTAATTTCACCAAATACTTGATATTATGGGTCTCTCGAAGAGATAAAATCTGTACACAGAGAAAAAGCGAGTCAATGGCTCCCAGGGGCTGACCCCCTTGGAGAGACTCCGATGCTTAAGTCAGTAATTGTTTGAGAGAGAATGTAATTGAAGTAATTCAAGTTATCGAAGTAATTCAAGTTATCGAAGTAGTGCTCATCATACCTGTGAAGTTTAATCTTTAAGGTATTTATAAGAGATAGATCCTTACATGAGTTGAGTATGGATTTCCTTGACCAGTTTGGATTAGGATGACTATTTGCATGTTACCTTGACCTTATCCTTCTAATATTTGGATTTTAGGTAGATTAGGCAGCTGGGCTTGACCCATTATAATCATGATTTAGTTCGGTATTTTTTGTCCCTTATCAGAAGCCCCCCACTCCCTAGTCTGATTGAGAGTATCGAAGAGCGGGCTAAGGGAGTAAATGTCTCCTCTCATTACTTGTGATTCACCTGAATGCTGCCTTATTGGAAAATGGCTCTAAATAATCTGCGAAGCCCCCCTACTCCTTGATAGAGGTCTTAGATAATATTATGCCTCTTTAATCAAGAACTTTTAGAAAACCACCTCACTAATCGAGGTATTCGAATGATTTGCCTCACTGACCGAGGACTTTAGATAATAATAATAATAATTTACTTCGTTCGTCGAAGACTCAAATAATAATAATATATGCCTCGCTGACTGAGGACTTTTTAGAAATCCACCTCATTAATCGAGGTCTTCAAGAAAACTTGCCTCACTATTCAAGGACTTTAGAGTTTTACCTCGTCAATCGAGGTCTTCAAGAAAATCTGCCTCGCTGACCGAGGACTTTATATATTCACCTCGTCAATCGAGGTTTTCAAGAAAATATGCCTCGCTGCTCGAGGACTTTAGAATTTTACCTCGTCAATCGAGGTCTTCAAGAAAATATGCCTCCCTGACCGAGAACTTTAGATATTCACCTCGTAAATCGAGGTTTTCAAGAAAATATGCCTCGTTGCTC
>CATKHJ010599888.1:0-10320 GCA_949750685.1 Vernicia montana
AAGCCTATATGTGATATGGAGATAGCTTATTTAGGGGTTAAATGATTATACTAACACTAAAGCCTATATTATGGATTTCGGGGTTAGAGATTCTCAACAACACAAAGCTCATATGATGAGTTTAGGGGTTGGAGAAAATCAATAACACTAAAGGCTATGTATTGGGTTTAGGGGTTAGGAATCTTGAAATAACTATAAGGCCTATTTGATGTGTTTTAGGGGTTAGAGAAAATCTATAAACCTATAGCCCATATGATGAGTTTTAAGGGTTAGAGATTTTCTACCAGGCTCAAAATGGTAATTTCAACTTCTAGGCTCAAATGAAATATTCATTAAACCTAAAGGGTAAAATGGACATTTCATTATTGCCTTAAAGTCAACAATAGCAACTCAATTTGAAATTGATTTCCTAATAGCCAAACAAATGATTGGATGGCTATATAAGGAATAAGATGATTGTTTTTGAATATGTTAAGTTAATGACTCATCATCTTCTTCAAGTGATAGCTTAAAGATTAAGAGTTAAAAAAGAAAAGAAAAAGAAGAAGTATTCTTCATTTTTAATCCTTTGTTCTTTGTGAAAGAACAAAATCTTCTTGATAAGAGTTGATCTATCCATAGCAACTAAAAGAAATCCAAACACCGAAGGTTTGTCAAAGGAAGGTCTTAATTTCATTTGGACTACCAAAGAGAGGAAATCAAGAACAACCAAGAAAACCAAAGGTAGGTTTATGCTTGGTGTGGAAATTCTAGAGCCTTCACACTTAGAGAGCTTGAGGAAAAGTAAAGATTCAAAGTTCTTGGCTTCAAAAGGTAATATGATTACCACTTGTTCTTTCTTTTCTAACATATGTGTTTTACACATTAATTAAAGTTGATTGTTTGAATGTTTATTTGACCTAAAGATGGGTGTTGTGAAATTTTAAATTATTTGAAATTTCACCCACCAACTAGCTTTCGCTTAATTTAGGCCCAATATTCCTTTACCACATTAGTTAGAGATTTCTGCTTTCAAGGATATCATTTATAAAGGTTCATAATATATGAATAGTAAATCATATGCAATTCAATATAACATCAATGGGGTTTTATACAATTTCAATGATGGTTTCAAATGAACTTTAGGATGTTAAATTGAATTAATAATTTTACAGTTGGGCCGAAGGCCATCAATAAATAACAATGAGGCCATAGGCCAACAATGAATAGCAATTAGGCCGAAGGCTAACAATGAATAGCAATCAGGCTGAAGGCCAACAAGTATAGTCTTAGAACAAAGATTGAATGACAATGGTTGAGTAAGGTTCACATTAAGGGTTGCTAGGACTTTCAATAATATATGCATACATATCAATTCAATATTAATTCGAGGGCAGATGGTCATATCATATTAAAATATTACATACTCACCTCAACTCCTTAGCTTCTAATACAAGCTCTTAACACTTTAGCCATGGTGCTCCTTGATCTTCGGAACACCTTTCTCATATTTCCTTTAGGTTCTATAATGAACCGTACCATTCATGTTATTCAATTGAGTACCATAAAGAATTTTGTCAAATTGACTACTCCAAACCTAACTCTAGTACTACTAAATCTATATCTAAGATATACTAAACATCTAATATCGATTTAAGTCAACATACATATACACATGTTACCATTTAAAGCACTTTCATGTACAATGTAATAGCCGAATGGGCGAGGGTGTATACCCTCAATTCATATTGCATATATGCATATCTAAATTTCATTTTGCATAATCTACTCATTGAATGATTACTTACATATTCATTATCAATTAATACATTACATTTCCATTTATTACTCGATTTATAACCTGACCTTGTGACCTTGTTTTTGTCATTTCTCATGATTTAATAATCCATATCAGTTGATTATTTTTGAATCATAACCTAGACATATTTATTCATATCATATCCAAAATTGAACTTAAAATTCAATCTATTGAAAACTTGGTGACAATTTCAATACAATTATGTTTCTATGGCAGGGCAGACAAAGCATAGTACATTTACTTTAGTATATCTCAAACATTATACTTCCAATTGAGGTTTCCTTTTATTTAGAGTTACTAAATATACTAAGTAAAATTTCTTATGTTTTGAGTTTGGCTCAGTTCTGCCTCTAAAGTCTCCAATTCAGAAGGCTCATTACATGTTACAGTCTGACTCTGGGTACAGGGTTAGTCACAATGTAAGCTCCATTTATCACATTATACTTGGAATTTTGTTAAGCCCTTTTATGGGTCAATCCATCACATAATAATGATAATTTTAATATTTTTGAGTCTCTTCTCATTATGTCTCTAACATTCTCATTTCGAAGGATATATTCTCAGATTTGCCAACTGAGTTAATGTGCAAGAGTATCTAGACCTTATCACATTCACAACACAATATCTCACGATCTACAGATCCACTTTAAGTTTCCTTTTACAAAGAGTTTATACACATGTTAATTAGCATTTTTCATGTTTTATTTTTGTCCTAATTCAGTCTCAAAAATCATCAATTGCACTTCTCAATTTCGGGTAACCCAATTTTCTTATGAATAGTAACAAATTCAATTCAAGTGACTTTTCTCTCTCTATACTTTGAATATTTTAAATTACTTTACCAATGTATACTAGGGACATTTACCTACAACTTTCATGTTTTATACTTCTCCAAATTCAGTCTCTAAATTACATATTTGGCTCCTTAATTTCTGCCCAAATAAAAAACCTAACTTCTCAATTTCAAGACACAAGATCAAATCAAGTTCTAGCATGCTTTTTATACTCAATCAAACTATCAAATCTTTCAATTGACTTCCTGATACACTCAAAATCATCAAGAAATAAAATTAAATAATTTTTTCCAATTTCTCCAAGTATGGGACGAAGCAATAAGTAGAGGGAAAAGGAGAAGAATCATCCAACAACACAAGAAATTATTCAATTTATATGCTTGAAATGAAGAAAATAGTTGGGATTTTTGAAGATCTTACCTTGAAATGGCTTGGCCTTTGGTGGTGGAAGCTTGACCAAATTGTCTAGAGCATGGTGGAGGAGTATTTTTTATTTTCTTGAAGTGAATGGGAAATGGAAGATAATGATGCTTAAATAAATTAATGGATGGTGGAGAGTTGAATTTTGTTGGCTTCCTTAGGAAGCTTTACTATAAAAACATTTATTTAAATGGGGAGAAGATGATAGTAACTGTCCAAGTTCTATAAATCTAGTTTAGGGGATAAAATTTTGTGTTTATGGAAAGTGGGACCCACTTTCCATTAACTCAATTCTAACAAAATATTACTACATACAATTAGCAATTTCTCTTCCCATTTTAGACCATGGCGGAACATCACTTGGGTGGGGTTGACCCCACACTTAAATCACATATACTTGTACAATAAATTTTCATTTTTGATAGTTTTTGGGAAATGACCCTTTTGCCCTTCTATATCATGTGATTTCATATTCACTAATCAATACATATTTTCAAATATATTCAATTTAATTTTATTCATATTGTATTCATATCAACATGTATACACATGAATGTCATAATTAATACAAAATAAATTCAAAATTTATTTAAGTACAATTAAATTCTCTTAGGATCAAGTTCAGCTCTATTGGTCCAATTACCATTCAATTTTCCATTTCAATGCCATTATGACTATTGGTTATGAGATATGTGAATTTGGGGTATTACATTCTACCCCCTTAAGAGAATTCGTCCTTGAATTTTATGGAAATTATCGAATGTTGATGAAACGATTGAAGATATCATTGTAGTACGTCATCTTTACTTCTTCGATTGTATACCATAATAGTTTCTCTTTGCCATTGGACTTTGATCATAGCTATCTCTTTGTTATGTTCTTCTTTCATTTTCTTACCAAGATGACGACTCACTTGGCAGCTTAAGATTTCAATACTCGAAAGGGATCAGATGCATTTTTCCCAACACTAACAAGTGAAACGTTGAATAATCATATTCCAATGCTAAGGTCAGAGCTAGCTTGTAGCATATCTCTCTTATCTTTTCTAAAATTTTGATGATTCTAATAAATCACAAAGACAATTTATCTTCACTACTCCTGTCATACTAATCACTTATTTTATCCAGTAGATTTAAGATCATTAGTTTCTTTCGTACAATGCTTTATAGGTAGTTATTCCAATATAGGAATGGTAACTATTATCATGGTTGTATTTTGATCAAAGTGATTACTTGCTTCAATTTCTCTTAAATCTTCAATTTCTCATTCGTAGTGTGCTTCTTCTAAGTTTGAACAATCTTTTCAATCTATCTATTGTCTTACTATTTACCTATGGAGGTAACTATTATTATCATTTACTCTTTTATTATCTTCAATAAATTTTTCAAATCATACAATTCTCCATCTCAAAAGTTATATCTGACAAGATATAAGTCTCTTTATTGAGAAACATGTAAGGGTGGAAATATCATTAAGACCCTTGTCTTCTTAAACTATTAGAGGCCCTCAATTGTAATCCTTTCTCTATAGTATACTTCTTTATGTGAAAGTACACTATTGCCTGATGAGAAGACAAGTCATGAGTTGTTTTTCCTATAACCATTTCTAAATCAAATTCAGCCTTCTCAAATGCATGCAATTGAACAATCTTCCATTTTAGGTAAAGAAGTTAATTGTAGTTGCACAGCCAGTTACATCTATTGTATTCATCTCACAGTCATGATAGACGACACTTTCAGAGTGATCAATTTTCAAGAGAAAGTCTATTGTCGTATCCTCAATTACTCTAATAAAGGGAGACAATTAATTCGCTGTAAATTGAGGAAGAACATTTCAAATGGGATCACAATCAGATTTCTAACTTCCTTACAGGATTTTAAGAATTCCTCTTGCTCCATCAATTACTTCTTTACATTATTCTCTTCAGTTTCATGGCATTTTTTGCATCGTCTTCTTCTTGACCTATTCTTTTTTTCTATAATGGCCTTCCTCCTGACTTCGAGCCAATATTACTTAGAGAACTCTCCATGACATAGCCATTAAACAAATCTTTAAATATCAGTCTCTTCTCATTCAAAAATATGGACCTCGATTTATTCAAGAGCTAGCAATTCATCCTGAATATCCTTTCTTTAGGATTCATGCGTTTATGGACTTCACCATGGATTCATTTTGGTAGTGGCCAAAAGAATTTGTTTATTTTCTATGGTACTTTCTTCACCTTTATCATATTGCTGTGGAAGTTCAACCTTTTCACTTTCTCAAGTACATTACTCATTTACCGAGTAATAGCAGAGCTAACCCTCATCTAGTCACTTTCTTACAATGGTTCAAACCTCTTGAGCAATGGGAGGATGTCATGACCCATCTTTGAGCCATGATTGTCCTAGGACATAAGGAGACATAAGGTCACCTAAACCCGTAGAACCCCTCTATTATTTTAAGTACTTCCATCAATTTCCATGTTACCCTTATCCCAAGACCGAAACCATAGTTACCATTTCTTATTACCAATTACCATATTAATCATTTATGTAATGAATAGTTATCAACTTAATACCACTTTCAAACTTATTACTTTTGAACTCCATTTTCCAGTAGTTTAATCGCAACTCACCCATAAATTACTTAAGTGCTTGGACTACAATAATATTGTACCAAACCACATACCATGTAAACAATATTCTAAGTTATATCATTATTACAGACTTTAACAATCCATGGAGCTCTAGAGTGAAACTTCCAAAATATTGTATAACTATACCATAACACCAAAATAGCAGTGCAATTCCCAAGCGAAGGTATAGAACTTGGAATTTACCTTGCTGACCTATCAATTGGTCTAGAAAATAAACAATAACTATGGAATTAGACAAAGCTCAGTAAGTACAGAATAATATTATACAGGTCAAACAAATGATGTATGAACAATGGTGGTTCCTTATAGCAATAAAACGATATTAATCAAAATTGTCCTTATAGAACAATTTGCACATTTACAAAAGATATTATATATTTAGCAGAAACAATTCACTTTTCAAAAATGGTCTATTTCCCCCATAAATAATCAAGTGGCAGCCTACGTCTTGCTCACTCCCACATACCTAGTCACACGCACAACTGATCAGGTCATATGTACTGGGGACCTTAAACCCTTCCCAGCTAAGGTTCGAATAATCTCACCCTATCTGCTGGTCCCATTACCAATGTGCACAAGGTTCGATGTATTGCCCCACATTAGAGGGGTGTTCTGCTTGTCATGGTATCATTATAACATTTTACCTTTTCTATCCATGAAATGATTCAATGGATAATACATCAATAATAATCAAGTTCCCATCATTGATCACATTATAAGATCAAAGAAATATAGGCTCATTTGGCCAAATTCCATAAAGAAATATTTTTCTCAATTTGGCTCAATAATCAATAAAGAAAATAATGCTTTCCAAAAAGTTGCAACACATTTCAAATAGGAAATGATTGAACATAAATGCTCATATTTAAGGCACAAATTGTATTATATTATTAAGTACTCACCTTGAACTCCTTAGCTTCTAACTAGCACTTGATGCAAAATAACAATGAGATTCCTTGGTATCTCAATCAATACCTTTGCCTTTTGATTCTCCAATCACATTACACAAGTTCCACATTAATTACTATTCCTTTACATTCACTAACCATACTCTAATTTAACCTTATTATCACCTTTCCCATTCTTAACCATTTTTGCATTATTTCATCAAATCATGGTTAAGACACATTAAACAATATCATACATATTCATATTGCCAAAATTGACATTTTAATCATACATTCTTTATGTTGGCCGAATATTCCCATCAAGGAATTTAATTCCTTTACTTTCACATTTCACAATCAAATTTAATATTCCTTAATTTAAATCAACTCAAATAATTTTCCAATACTCAATAGAATTAATTCCATCCTCAAAATTCAAAATCCCTAAATGGGCATAATCCATTAAATTGGGGAAAACTTATTCCCATCAACAAAATTCCAAATTGATCTTACAAACATTAAATTGTATCATATCTAAACTCAATCGACCAATCAATTTCAATAGTTCATGCTTATATACTCAAAATTTCCAGTTTGACTTAAACACCCTAGAATTTGAGGAAAACTATCAATTTCATATCCAAACTTTAAATTGAACATGGATTCATCAAATTAACATCCAAATAATCAATATCCATCAATTAATTGAAATTAATTTACTTCAATTCTCATAAACTCAAATTTTGCCATAATGGGGTGATTTGGGGAAAATCTAAAATTCCTTAATCAAATCTTAATTTGATCATTTAATAATAAAATTAGCATAATATAAAGCCTATAACGTCAATCAAACACCAAAAAATTCATCAAATCACATACTTCCCTTATAACATGGATTATGCCTCCAAAATTTTCAAGTTTTGTATAAAATTCCCATAATTCAATTTGACACTTTCAAACCAATTTTTCACACTCGAAATGATCATAGATATTATTAAAATAATTTTAGAATAATTCCCCCTAAGAACTCATCTTGGTCGAACCTAGGTTGGAAAAATTCCCAACTTGGTTTCATACTTCATTTACCCAATTTCACTTGCTAAACCCCAAATACTTAACTTTAATTCTTATATTTCATCACATAAAATATTTAATTTAACTTTCCCATGAATTCCCTTAACAAATTGAACCATAGAAATCAAAAGAAAAGCATATATTTACAATTAACTCAACAAGCTTAAGCTAGAAACAAAGAAATAACTTAATAAGCACAAATCCTTACCTTGAAATGCTTTAATTTGGTGTTCTAAGTTGAATAAAAAATTGAGAGCTTTTAGTTTTTGGTGAGAATATATTTTTGGTGCTAAGTTAAAAATGAAGAGAATATGCAATTTTTCAATTTATATGTAAATGAAATTTGAGGGTGGTGATTCAATCCTATAATTACTCAAGATGGATGGCTATGATTAATCAAGATGGATGGTTAGGATTACCCTTAGGTAGATGGTGACTTAGCATAAAACTGATCATGAAAAATGAACTTGGTTTTGGTGATGGAAGATGAGTTAACCAAAATTTTAGGAGTTTTAAAAAGTCAACAATAATGGCTACCACTCAAAATTTGTCTAACCTAGCCAAACTCCACCCTAACCATAGTTAACTTATTCTAACCTTAGTGTAGTTAAGCTCCACCAATTTATGAGCCTTAATGGGCCGGCCATACCATGGGCTTGGGCCTTAAGTCCAAAAGCCCATTAATAAGCATACCCGAGCATATTTTTCTAACTTAAAATTTTTCTATAAATTTTCTTTATTTCCTTTCACTTGGCATTTTAATTCCTACCTTCCCATATCATTATATACACATAAACATTGTCACATTACGCCATTGAATTTAATTAAATAGATATAAACACATACACATTGCAAAATAATCAAATAATACACTTAACATACAAAGATCTCATTTTATTCCCATTATCATTTCTTTGATATACTATCTATAAAATTTATATTCTATGACATTTTCATAACTCTAATGAGCTATGGAAACCTTGGGTATTACATTCTACCCCCCTTAGAAAAATTTGTCAGCGAATTTTAAAGAACTTACCCGCTATGTCTGAAACAAGTGCAGATACTTTTGAAGCATATCGTTCTCACTCTCCCATGTGCATTCCTCCACATTGTGATTATGCCATTGGACTTTTACCATTGGTATCTCCTTGTTTCTCAACTTCTTCACTTGTCAGTCCAAAATGGTAATTGGAATTTCTTCATAGGAAAGGTCTCTATCAACCTCAATAAACTGTGATTGCAATTCGTGCGAAGGATCAGACACGTACTTCCTCAACATTGACACATGAAAAACTGGATGTACATGCTCCAATGTAGGAGGTAAAGCAAACTGAAGCAATATTGGGTGCAAATTAAGTGGAAGCTAGATGTTGGGTGAAATTTTAAACAATTTAAAATTTCGCAACACCTATCTTTAAACAATTGAATCTTTTCTTTTCCTCAAGCTCCCTAAGTGTGAAGCCTCTAGAATTTCCACTCCAAGCTTTAACCTTCAAGCTACCTTTGGTTTTCTTAGTTGTTCTTGATTTCCTTTTTTTGGTAGTTCAAATGAAATCAAGACCTTCCTATGAAAAACCTTTGGTGTTTGAATTTCTTTTAATTGCTATGGACAGAACTTTTCTTTTCAAGAAACTTTTGTTCTTTGACAAAGAACAAAGGATTAGAAAATGAAGAACAAGAAATATGAAGAACACTTCTTCTTTTCTTTTCTCTCTTTTCTTAATCTCTAAGTGTTCTCTTGAACAAGATGATGAATAGGTTAACTCATTAACTATAGCAACACTATCATCTTATTCCTTATATAGCCATCCAACCATTTGTTTGGCTATTAGGAAATAAATTCCAAATAGAGTTGCTTTAGTTGACTATAAGTCAAAAATGAAATGTCCATTTTACCCTTTAGGTTTAATGAATATTTCATTTGAGCCTAGAAGTAGAAATTACCATTTTGAGCTAGGTAGAAAATCTCTGACCCCTAAACTGTCACGACCCGTCTATGAGCCATGACTGTCCTAGGGAATAGGGAGACTTAAGTTCACCTAAACCTGTAGAACACCTTATTACCTTAATTAACTTCCATTAATTACCAGTTATCATTATCCTAGAATCGAAACCATAATTTCCCTTTTATAAATCCAATGTCATAATAACATTTGTGATCAGTTAATTGATACTGAAAAATATTTTTCATCCTTTTTACTTTTGAACTCCATTTTCCATTAAATTCCATTGCAGCTCTCTAATTTAATTAAGTGCTAGACTGTAGCAAAATATATATATCTTTCCACACAACATGCATACCATAATCTAAACTTCAATATTACAGACTTTTAAATCATTGGAGCTCTAGAGAAAACCTCTGAATAACCATTCATACCATATACTCAAATAGCAGAGCAATCTCCCAAGTGAAAGCTAGGACTTGGAATTTACCTTGCTGACCTGATAACTGGTCCTAAAAAATAAATAATAACTAAGGAGTGAGACAGAGCTTAGTGAGTATATATACAGAATAAATAATATTAGAACAAATAATAATAGTTCCCCTTTTTCAGCAATGATGTTAATCAAAATTGTTCTTATAGAACAAGTCTCATATTTATAACAATTAATATATCTTTAGCAGAATTCATTCACTTTCTCGGAAACGGTCTGTTTCCCCCATAATCAATCGAGTGGCGGTTTACACCTTGCTCACTCTCACAT
>CATKHJ010600035.1:0-15343 GCA_949750685.1 Vernicia montana
TTTCTAGTAGGAATCAATTTATTAAGAATTAGAATCGAGATATATACATATGATCAAAGCATATTTGAGTTTGACAAATCCATGACTCTAGCTATGATTGGGATTTTATAATGAAGGGATTTTAGTGTGCGTTAATTATGATCGATGGTCCATGAAATGAATAAGTAATCAAACACTTACATTCATTCTAATTAGGTAGTCATGATATGTTTTGCTAGACGTCACTCATGACTTATGGGACTAAGAATGAAATAAGGATTTTATATTAGTAGAGAAAAGTGTTTTCTCTTTCCCATTGCTAATTAGACATAAACCTAGAAAGTCACACACCCAAAAGTACTTATCTATCAAGAGTAAAAGGTTTACCATAATAATTAATTAAAGTGTTTAATTAATTGATTAGTGATAAAAGGATTGAACTTGTAATTAAATTTACAAGGACCCTAGCATGTCCTGAAGTTTAAATCCATAAAGATTTCTTTATCGATTAAATCCTCATTTATATATGATATAAATTGAGAAGGATTAAATTGATTAAGTCTATGGATAAGTGAATGGAATTAATTTTGAGCTTAATAAATAACACTATATAACTAAAGCCCATATGTGATATGGAGATAGCTTATTTAGGGGTTAAAAAGATTTAGCTAACACTAAAGCCCATACTATGGATTTAGGGGTTAGATATTTTCAACAACACTAAGGCTCATATGATGAGTTTAGGGATTGGATAAAATCAATAACACTAAAGGCTATGTATTAGGTTTTAGGGTTAGAAATCTTGTAATGACCATAAAGTCCATTTAATGAGTTTTAGGGGTTAGAGAAAATTCCATAACCCTAAAGCCTATGAGATAAGTTTAGGGGTTAGAGATTTTCCTCTATCCTCAAAATAGTAAATTCCATCCTAAGGCTCAAATGAAATAGTCATTAAACCTAAAGGGTAAAATGGACATTTCATTATTTCCTTAAAATCAATTAAAGCAACTCAATTTCAAAATGACTTCTTAATAGCTAAACAAAAGTTGAAAAGCTATAAAGGGATTTTTATGATTGTTTTGGCTAGGTGACTATCACTATTCATTATCTTGTTCAAGAAAAGAGATTAAGAGTTGAGAGAAAAGAAAAAGAAGTGTTCTTCAATTTCTTATTTTTCATTTATAATCATTTGTTCTTTGTGAAAGAACAAAAGTTTCTTAAAAAGAAAAATTATATCCATAGCAACCTAAAGAAATCCAAACACCCATGGTTTTCAAAAAGGAAGGTTTTAATTTCATTTGGACAACCAAGGAGAGGAAATCAAGAACAACCAAGGAAACCAAAGGGAGCTTGAAAGATAAAGCATGGTGTGGAAATTCTAGAGGACCAACATTTGGGGAGCTCAAAGGAAAAGAAAAGATTAAAGACTTTGGCTTCAAGAGGTAATAAGATTACCACCTGTTCTTTCTTTTCTTACATATGTATTTTACACATTAATTAAAGTTGATTACTTGAATATTTATTGGACCCAATAGTTTGGTGTTGTGAAATTTTAAATTGTTTGAAATTTCACCCACCACGTTGCTTCCATTGCATTTGCGCCCAATATTCCTTCAATACTCTTGTCAAACAAGATTTTCTTGAGCATTTATGGGCAACCCACTGTGTTTTGAACTTTGAATAAGAAGTTGGAGCCCTGACTAGCTTCTTACAACCGATCA
Organism: Vernicia montana; assembly: GCA_949750685.1. NCBI lineage: Eukaryota > Viridiplantae > Streptophyta > Magnoliopsida > Malpighiales > Euphorbiaceae > Vernicia > Vernicia montana. The sequence continues at coordinate 1,701 of CATKHJ010600035.1, forward strand.
TGACACTTGCTTATCTCTAGCTAAAAGAATTTACATCTCAATTGTTGCATCAACTCTATTTCATCCATTAATTAATAAGGTATTACCCCCAAGTGAAGTATAAATGGAAGTTAAATGTAATCCCTAATGGCAACTGTTGATGCTACTTTCGATGATTCTTGCAAAGTGGGTTTTACAAAACCCATTCTTGAATGTTTCCTTTTGAGAGCAGGATTCATTGATGATTCTGAAGAGCGCTCCAAACCTAACAAAGGATGTTAGTTCAGATAAAAGATGATATAAGGATGCTTCTATTCATTTTATCATTGCCAAGGTGCATGTAAATCTACTTGAGGGATTTTGGATTGATTCAACTTTCATGCCTCCAAGAACTTGCAGTTGTTTTTCAGGCCACCTTGCGGAGATCTGTCACGACTCTTGTGATCTCTTAAGATAGTGCAACCATGATCAGTGGAAACCCATGTTTGATAAGAATTCACATATGGATTAGTAAAAGAGACAATTGTAAAATCTAGTCATGCAGTTCAACCAACAGATGAAAAACTTGATTACCTTTATTAGATAACATTCATTACACGTGAACACTCCCATTCTTTCTGGGTGCTATCTTGACTTATCTTGGCGGTTGAGTGATTGGTTTGCTAAACCAACCATCTTTATGAACTCTTATTGGATTCAACTTTCAATTGTCGTGGCTTTCAACTTTATGTATTCATCCATAAACTTTTGATTCTTCCAACTAGTACATGTAACTTTTTCCTTATGCAAGAGTTTATTAATCTTTTGTTTCATTCAGATTGGATTCAGAAAAAGAGAACACATAATAAAGTAAAAAGACAAAGAGTATGAAAAATTAAAATTTTATTATGAAAAAGAATGCTATCATCCATGATTACATAAATAATTTAAAAGACAGACTGGGAACGATGGTTACCGACTCAAAATTAAAAAATAAAAACATGACTCTAACAAACAGACCCTAATCTTTTGGACTTGGACTCTGACTCTAACGGGCTCTAACTGTAAGACTAGTATCCTCCTCAAAGTACAGACTCACAAGGTGGATTCAAGACAGGCTGGGGTAATGTCCGGTTTTACTTCACATAAGGACTTGCTCAAAGAGAGCAATTTCCATGTTTTGTTGCTTTGGAACTGAGGGAGTTGATAGTGGCTCGGAGGTCGATGATGGTATTTTTTCTAGGAAGGATGAGGTCTCCTTTATCAATGAGGTCTTGGATCATGTGCCTTAGGCTCTTGCACACGTCTGTCTTATATCCAGCTCCTTGATGGTATTCACAGAATTCATTAGCCTTGTAGTTTTTGGACAAAGGGTTTGACGGTGCCTTTGGTTCTAAAGGTGTTACCAAATTTTATTGCAAAGCATCTTGATAAACAACACTCAAGGGCACACCTAAATCTGTGAACTTCCTCCTTTCCACTTTCACAGATTTGTAGTTGGCAAAGCAACGGACTCTATGCTCTTCCACTCTGCATCAGTAAAGGGAGTGTAGATGTCCATATTGTTCTATTTAGTAAGAGGGAGATGAGAGTAGGTGTCCAAATTCTTCCATTCTGTAGAGGTAAGAGGAATGTAGGTGTCACTCTTTTTGCATGTTCTTTTCCCCATGCAAATTTGCTCAAGTTCATTTATCTTGCACTTCAAGGTAATTGATGAGATAGACTTCTTCCTACTTTGAAAAGGATTCAAAGAGAAGGAATGATTGATGCTTGGGATCAGTGGTGTGGGTGCCTTTCCATTGACAACTGGATCAATATTGGTGTTTGGGATAGATAGAATCAAGTTAACAATGGGAGTTGGGGTGGAAGTAGTGTTTGGAGTTGGTGGTTCAGTGTTTGGGAGTTTTTCTCCATTTTCAATCTGAACTAAAATGGAAGTTAGGATGGATTTAGTGCTTGAAGTTGGAGATGTGGAGCTTTTGGGTATTGTTCCAAATGCAGCATCAATTAATTTGACCTGATTTATCATTCTCTTTACCTTGTTGATGAGTTGGTGCTGTGATTTCAAAGCTTTGGTGAACTTGGCTTGTTAGGCACTAAGAGTTTTTGTGAGATGAGTCATTGCTTTGTTGGAACTGGTCTGTTGGATGCTTAATGCCTTGTTGAAGCTAGCTTGTTGAGCATTAAGGGCAGCAACGAGGATGGTTTGGAAGCTCTCTTCTTGCTTTTTAAGGATGGTGTCCATGGTATCCATATCAATCATCTTGGCCATTGGCACCTTGAAGCAAAACAAAATGAAACCCAGTAAGTGATGAGTATGGAACAGGAAAGGTGATGAAGGTCAAGGACATGCAAACTTTAAAGGAAAAGGATTCCTTATTGCGTTGTGGGCCAACCATTTTTTGGGCTTCGAGGATCACCTAAGGTATGATGGGCCAAAGTCTTGGGCTTATAGGTAGTGGGTCGGTCTTGAAGATAATGGGCCAAGGGTATTGGGCTTAAGGGTAATGTGTTGGGCTGAAGGTATTGAGTAAGGTGATCTTGGATAAGGGGTATGGTCAAAGGTGAGGATTAAGGGCACCTAAGTTTTGGGTTGAATAAGGGGCAATGGTGTTTAAGGTTTGTGGGGCAAATGTGATTGGATTGAGGTGAGAGTGTTCAACCCTTCTCCGGTTCAAGGCTCCACTTAAAATGCATGCATGTTTCTTTTTTTTTTTTTTTTTTTTGTACATTATGGATGCATGATATGCATGAGAAAAACATTTCATGAATATACAATTGTGCAAGGCTTTGATTATGGTACATACAACCTAAAGTCAGGTTCTAGGTTCATTATATGAAAGGGATTGGGTACCCATTACACTAGAAAAGCAATATACCTAACCACATATGAGTCAAGGAGCCTCGCATAGGTCCAACAGTACGTACTTACTCATTACACCTTTGAAAAGATTAAAGGATTCGTCGCAGGGTGGATGATTTCGCTATCGGCGAATAAACCCAAGGAGGGTTACCCACTCAATGCTACTCATTATCCATTGTTTTCCTAGAACTAGGTTTGGAGGCAAAGAGCCTATGCAAGTGATGCATGAAAGTCACAACTATATTAAAAATCAAACTTTTTAACCAATTAGTAGTCCTCTTATTTTCTTTTTATTAAAAATAAAGTGGTCCCCAGTGGAGTCGCCAACTTTGAGGCCTCGCCTGAGCACCGGTCCGATCAGCTAAAGGGGAATCAAAATGCTCATTTGGGGATACCTCCTCTAGCCCTTATGGGTTTTAGGAAAGTCACACATTCCCTAAACTAATCCTAATAAAATCAATGTAACAAAAGAAATTAAATTAAAGTGAAGAAAGTGATGAGGGGAGAAGTTGGTTAATTTTAATTGGATTCGATGCTTAGACCAAGCATGCCTACGTATCCCTTCGAATGGGAATCAGAACCCACGCAATTCTCCCTTTTTGCGAAAGGGTTTGTTTAGTCAAACCACTTTATCATGTTTTAATTGATTGATTTAGAGAGGGTTGGATTAATTAATTTTAATTGATTACTAGGTTGAATTAATTATTTTAGATTAATCCCAAAGAGAAAGAAGAGAATAATCCCAAAAAGAAAAAAATAAATAAATAAAAAGACTAATCCCAAAGAGGAAAAAATAAATTAAATAAAAAAATAAAAGGGAAAAGATGATTACCTTGCACTTGAGCAGCTTTGAGATGGGGGAGACTTACCTTGGTCGGCGGTGAACTAGCCTCGGACGATGAGAAGAGGGTCGGCTCTAGAAGTTGCAACTCAATTTACTTTGCAAAGCAAGGAGCAATAGCAAAGCAAAAATAAAAATAAAAGAAAATTTAAAACTAGGAAGCTTGTTCCTTGGTGGAACAAGCTTATGGGGATGGTTCGCTTGATGTAAAGGCTAATCAAGCAAGCCAGGTAGTCAAGAGGTTAAGAATAATGAGTGGGAGAGCCCCTATATATAGGGAGAAGGTTGGGGGGAGGTTTCACGGAATTTAGATGTAGGATAAAGGGAAAAAGAAGAAAAAAATAGGAAAAATCGGAAAAAAGGCCCGCTGCCGCACAGGGCCTCTGCGGTTCCATAGAGGCCACCTGCGGCAGACAGTCCAGCCTGCGAAAACAGCATGCTGTACTTCTTCTTCTTTTTTTAGAATTTATTTATTTATTATTATTATTATTATTAATTTTGGTGGTGTAAAATTAAGGGTTCATAGTTGCTCTAGTGGTTGGTCCCCCTGTGCACTGAAATTCCACTTTTGCCATTTTTAACCTGATTTTTTAGCCCCAAACTAGCTTACCCTTCAAGTCTTTTCACATTTTCTCTTCCTAAACTACCCCCACCTCACTTCACCTATAAATACCCCCTCATCCTCTTCATTTTTTCTCACCCGTTGAGCATTTTGTAGATGGTTATCCATTTGCTCTCTCTCTCTCTCTCTCTCTCTCTCTCTCTCTAATTAGTCTTCTAATACTCTTTTTTAGTAGTCCCAATTTTTAGTTAATCTCTCTTTAATTTTAATTAAAAATTAAGTAATTAATTAGCTAATTAATTCCAAATATTAATTAATTAATTAAAATATTTTTTTCTCTTTGATTGGAAACTAATTAGGATTATTCCTCTTTGGATTAATTCTAAATTAATTAATTAAATCTACTCTATTTAAGTAAGATCCCCAATTTTTTAGGCCGGTAAAAAAAAACTTCGGTCCAAAAAAACACTTTGCTCCACTTAAAATCTCCCAAGAGAAGGTATAGTATCTTCTCTCACCAACTCTAAAACCCCCCAAATCAAATCAAATCAAATTAATCAGATCAATCCCTAAACCCCTCCACCTCACAGTGGAATGAACTATGTGGGTTTTGATCTCCTCCCAATGGGGTACGTAGGCACGCTTGGAATTTAACTTCAAACCTCAAATCCAAATCCTCAATCAATCCCTTTCCCCTCTATTTTGTAAATATTTGCATTTAATTTCGTTGTAGTTAATTTAATTATTTTGGAGTAAATGAGCGACCTTATGATTTCCCTAATACCCATAAGAGTTAGAGGAAATACTTTCTTTTACTTGTGGATGTTTAATTACTTGCTCTTTATTTTTCTATGCATCCATAATTATACCATGATCATAAATCACCATTAATATATGTCATCCATAAAATCAATTTTTAAGTCAAATTAAACTTAAGAGCCGAATTTAGAACTAAAAAACTAGTTCTTGAGCTCAACCTGGTTCAAAGACTAGTGATTTTATCTTTGGAAAAATTAATGAATTGGAGTTAATTTTGAGTTTTTCCTTAATTTTTCCATTTAAAATAAATTAGAATGGCAACTCCCAAATCCTTTTTCAAAAATCTAATCAATTCACCAAACAAAGCAATAACCGCTTCCAATTGTGATATTAGACCCGAAAGAGCATTTTCAATTACCCTAGCGAACCAGACCTCAGTGATCGGGCGAGGCCTCACACACATGTGTTCATTTCTTTTGTTTGGCCGAATAGGCCTAAGATATGAACCCCAACACACTTTCCTTTTTCTCAATTTCATATTCAAACAAGTCATTTCATGAGCAATCCATGTACATAGTTATGACAACTAACATAACACAACCTTCAAAGTTAAAGGGTGGCCAAAACATCTAGAGTGTCAAACTCTAATCGCATAGGTTCAATTCATACATAATAAGTCATCAATCAATCTTTACACATGATTACAAACATCAAATCATGCTCACATATTTTAATTTCATCAAGATTTAAAACAAACAAAAATTTCCCCACCTAGCAAGTGCTGGCCGAACCACTACATAGAAAGGAAAATGAAGGAAACTTTCAAGGCATAAGAAATAACTCAAAAATCATGTTTAAAAGGTAAAAAGGAATATAGTTTGTGAAGGATTTACCTTAAAATTCTTCTTCTTAGCTTGGGGGGTGTCTTGGCCGAATACTCTTAAGAGAAAAAGAGAGTGTTTCTTCTTTTTAAGAGTGATGAAGAATTAAGAAGTGAAAGTGATGGAATTTCTTAATTTAAAAATGTGTGATGAAAAATTAAATGGAAAATATGTAGTGATGATTCATTAGCTTTCTTAGGAAGCTAAAGAAGTGGCAAAAGATATTTTAGTTGAAAAATCTTTAAAAGAATTAGCTAGGTACAATACATGGCAATATTCTACATCATTCTAGAAAAGTGAACTTGTTAATAGAAAGTGGGGCTCAAAGTTCACTTTCTCTAACTCAAAAGATTTTAAAAGAGATATTTGAATTAAAAAGCATAATATAAACCTCACTTCATTGACTTGACCGGGCACTCCAAAGTGTGGGTGGGATTCACACTCCACTCATACAATACTTAGTTTATTCCATTTCTAAACTTGACAATTTTGGTAATTTTATTACTTTAGGCATCTACTAGTATACTTTATCATACATTTCAATGCAATTATTCAATATGAGACATATTAACAATGATCACATGCCATCCAAACATATTCACATACCATTCACAACCAGATTAATTCAAAATTGAAGCAATCATACTTAGGCACAAATAAATATAGGTTCGACTAGTCTAACCTACTAAGCCTTTCATTCTCATTCTTAATTTCTCATACTTTATATTCCTATGTTAAGAGAGCCTAGGGCATTACACATATATATGTGTGCAAGAAAATTAGATTAGTATAAATGCATTGAAATTGATTTGATAAAAAATTAGAACATAATTAATCAACATAAATTACTTAAAAAAATAAAAATAAAAAAAGGTAAAATATGTTACTAAGTGGCAATCTTGTAAATAAAGACAAATTGTGACATATAAGTAAGTAAAATAATAAAAAAATAATGAAAATGTGGGACCTTTGGCTGAAAATTTAGTGGTGCTAAGTGTACCACTACACTTGTAACACCCAATCATTTCTCCAAAAAATCTATCTCCGCTAACTTTTGCTATAGAAAAATATTCATCTCTACTAACAAGCTTCTGAAAGAAACTACTCATTTTAAACCTCAATTTTCTATGGAAATAAATATCTACTTCCACTAACAATTTTCTCAATGAAGCTATTCATTTTAAACCTCAATTTCCTATAGAAAATTTCTACCAAACCATTTTTACTCTATAGAATTTTCTCTTAAAAACACAAAATATTACCCTTTTTTTTTTTTTTTTTTTTTTTGAAACCATTTGGCCAAGACTAGAGGAAAGAAAGCTTCAAGCTTTCAAAGTAAGCTTCTTAACCAATCTCTTTATTTGATGAATAAATGTTGTATGTTTGGATTTTCTTGATTTCCCATATACTCTTCTTCTTCCCTTCTTCTATATTGCATTCGATCACACCATTAACAATAAGGGGAGATTATTTTCAACCTCCACCATGAAAGAATAAATTTGTTTATGTATGATAGCAAAGAAAACTACACTGAAATTTAAGTGTTTAGCTTGAATCATACTTAAATTGGAACTAGGGTTTCATATTAGGGTTTAGAAGAAATTGAACCAAGTATAAAGTAGAAACTTGTTCCTTCTGTTTAGAGGTCTTAGAGATAGAATTTAGAAAAGGTCAAAACATAAAAGTTGCAGATTTATGCTTCATCTATATGCCTGTAAAAGGATTTTCCTAAATTTGATGTGTGTGAGGAGACGTTGCTACTGGAGTATAATTGACTCAGAATACTATTTCTGTAGGTAATCCGAGATTGACCATCTGGTTTGATAACCTTAAAGGCTGAATTAGGTAAAGTGTAAAACATGAGAAATATTTAGTTATGTGTGCACTAGTTGATAGTAAATTTTCTTTGCAATTAGACATGTACGTTATGATAAATGATCAAGAAAGTAGAGTATGCTCAAATTGTCCTTGTATAGAAATAGGATAGATTTTGAAAAGTCACCATAGATAATGTAGTGCACATTAGGAGCAAAATTTTAGATATGTTGTTAGCCTCATATGTCTAGTTTAGTAGGAAAAAGAAATTAGGTCATTTGGATTAGTATAACATAAGTTACTACAGAATCAATCTTATAGGGTCAGGATAGGTTACTAGAACACAAATATGAAAGCATAATGTTTTAATGTTAGCATTCGTAATTAAATGAATTCTCCTATGATGTATGGTAAATTGTAGTTGTTGGAAGTGACCAAGAAATAGAAGGTAAGTATAATGATGATGGGAATGTGTTCTAAATTCAATTAAGTGAGACACATGACAATCTAAGTTAATGTTGAATCTAATTTGAAATAGATTGAATTGCCAAAGTGCTTGAAACCCTAAATTAGGGTTTATGTGGAACCAAGTCTAAGTGAAAGGAATTGAAGTGTATCCAAGTAATACATAATTAGTTAATAGTAGTGATGATTCACAAAATGATGATACCGAATAAGAGGATCTCCAGGTGGGTTGAATCTTTCTATAAAAGCAAAGAATACACCGTGGGTATGCTGGACTTGGTCTCCAGCAAGACCTCCGATGCCAAAGTCAATAAAAAAGAAGAAATAATGTAATTGAGTGAGCTAAAAGAGTAACCGTCAAATGTCAATAAAGAAGTTCCTTATATCCGAATCTTAATAAGATGTATTCCTTATATCCTTATCTACGAGGATTAAGGATACACGTTCAAAGTATACATCATCATTAGCCCCCTTTCTTAAAGATTTGATCACACTATTTATACGTGTCATTTTGTAAAGTCTATCTCTTTTCTCTGGAATATTTTTATCCCTGAGCAGGACAATTTACCTTTTTGAATTTGAACTTTTGACAGTTGTCTTGTGATGTTGCCACTTCGCTTAACCATGCCATTTAATGTTTCTCGGTTTGTGGAATCATGTTTGTCACACTTCCTTTTATTTTTCTATTTTTGTCCCTCTCTTCCCAAGGCCCTCCTTTCCAACCATTTTTCCATTATTGTCTTTTTCTTTTCTCAAATTGTTACCCTAAAAATTAACCTTTACCTTTGCATATCTCACTTTTTCAATTTACTTTCCTTTTCTTACTCTCACTGCCTTCTTTGAGTGTTCTTCTACAGCTTATCACACCAAGTAATTTTTCCTACCTTCATCTTTTTCCTTTAATAGCTAGTGATAGGAGAATCACAATGAGTGTTATTGTACGTCCACCAACACCCATAAGAAAATCTACAGATGATTTTGCCCCTATGGTAACTGAGTATGATTTGAATACCTTTAAGATAATATCCCTGATGATTATACCATATCATTGTTCTCTCCTTCATTTAGGGCTAGTAATCCACCCCCCTCTGGTCTTCGCTTTCCTCTTTTTGCTTTATTGTTAGAGTTTCTCAAATTTTACCAGATTCCTTTAAGACAATTACATTCTAACTCCATCCGTTTAATGTGTTGCCTTATTGAGTTGTTTAGGATAAAAAGGTGAATCCCTACCCTTGATAACTTTCATAGTCTGTTCTCTGTCTCCAGACGAGATTCTGGCTTTTTCATTTATACTAGTAGTCTTGTAAACTGCACCCTATTATACAAAACCTTCTATAAAAAACTAGAGAGAATTTTCTTTTCTATTCGTCATGATTCATCCTTCACCCAACTGCCTACCACTTGGGCTTCCTTTGTAAAAAAGGCTCAACTAGGGCCCATGGATGAAGAATATACCCAATTTGTTGAGGGTCTGTTGAAAAAATGTCAGCAAAAACGTCCTTTGGTTAAGGACTATATGAAAAGATTCATTAAGAACTTTGACTTAGCTCCTGCCACCGAACCCCAAGTAGTATTTAGCCCCCATCATTTTGACTCTGATGAGGATACAATCTTTGATGAAAGAACTAAGGTTTTAAATTGAGCCACTGGCCATCCTAAACAACCTTGAAGTATTATCCTTAATGATTTGAAAATATGTATTGGTGATATGTTCCTTATTTCTAATAATTTTTTGCTTGTTTCAAATATGGATCCTGGTTCCTTTATGAAAGGAATCAGCTTAAGATGGATGCTACACCTTCTGTTTCCTATTCTCCAGTCATTCCTCCTGCTGTTGTGCCATTAGCTCCTGGCGAGAAACCTCGTTGTTTTAAGAAACTCGCAGTGAAAGGCAAAGGAAATTATTTGATTCCTTCATCTCGTCGCACTGAGAGTCACATCCCTGAGGATAAGGATATGGAGGATCCGCCTGTTATAAAGAAAAAAATCAACGTCTAGCTTCCCTGACCCTGTGGGATGGCTTATTGAGAATTCTGAGTTAGCATCTATCTCGAATTCAAATGTTTGTGACCATGTGGAAAAATGTGCTAAGCTGCCACACGATCTAAATGAATGGGACAAATATGAGATGCAAAACCTTATGTCTCATATTATGTTTCACAATATTTATGCATATTCAAGTTGGATGAGATTTGTCAGAAGCTCAAGGAGTCATGCACGAAAGCTCATGTCAATGCCTATGGTCTCCAGACAACATTTAAGGAATCTCAAAAGCTTCTGGATAAGATTAAGGATGTTTATGCCAAGAAGAGGCAAAAATTGTCTTCAAAAATTAAAAAGCTTACTACTTAATCTGCATATTGGAAGAAGTGCTACAAGGAGGCTGAATCCACCAGGATAGAGGTTGAGGAGAAGTTCCAATCTGAGGCCAAAGAGCTTTAATGGTTATGCTTGAAGGAAGGGTAGAGCCAATAGCAGCGAAAGCTAAGGTGGTGGGGTGAAATTTCAAACATTATAAAATTTCACTTCACCCATTTTTAGTCCAAACTTGATTTAAGCAATCAATTTAATTTGTATGTAAAACACATATGCAATTAAAGAAGAAGGAAGAGTAATCTCATTACCTCTTGTAGGTTCCTTCATTCTTTAACAAAGAGTTCCCTAAGTGTGAAGCCTCTAGATCATCCATACCTAGTTCCACCATCAAGTTTCCTTTGGTTGTTCTTAAATCCCTCTCTTGGTTGCCCAAATTAGATTCAAGATCTTCCAACTAAAACCTTTGGATGATAAGTTTCTTTTTTAATTATTTTGGACTAAATCATTTTCAATTGCAAACAATTATTCTTTCATAAAGAACAAATAAAAGAATTTGAAGATTAAAAGAAAATTGAAGAAACTCTTTCAAATCTCTAATCAAATTGTTTCAAATGAAAAATTGAAATCATAGTAGCAATTGTTCTTTCACAAAGAACAAAGAAGAGAATTGAAGATTAAAAGAAAAATAGAAGAAACTCTTTCTTCATCTTTTCTTTTTCTCTCTCAACTTCTCTCTCTAAAAATTGCTTTCTCACTCTAAAAATGAACTCAACCTTGCAAGAACATAAAAAATCATAGCTTTTATATCTTCCATAAGACTTAACCATTAAGTCTTGCTTTTCCACCATTTTAGCTAATCCAAAAGAAGAAAAAGCAAAGATGAACTTTGTTTAGGAAACAATGTTGGACTTTGCTACCACAATTGGTGAAATGACCATTTTATCCCTTAAGAGCATTATTGTCATTTCTATTAGCTAAAGTAGAAAAGACCATTTTAACCGTAGTGTAAAATTCTCTAACCCCTAAACCCATCCAATGGGCTTAGTGAATAGTGAATTTTCTCTAACCCCTAAGTTACCTCTTTCCATATCACATATGGGCTTAGGCCACATCAAATGTGTTTAGGGTTTCCACTAAGCTTAAAATTAATTTTTTCATTTGTTTAGTCCAAATCATATTCAATTTAATCCTTTAAATTTGTATCCTATACAAATTAAGATTTAATTGAAACGAAACCTCTATGGATTTAAACTTCAGGACATGCTAGGGTCCTTGTAAATTTAATTACAAGTTCAATCCTTTCACCACTAATCAATTAATTAAACACTTTAATTAATTATTATGGTAAACCTTTTATACTTGATTGGTGAACACTATTGGGTGTGTGACTTTCTAGGTTCATGTCTAATTAGCAATGGGAATGAGAAAAGATTTTTCTCTACTAATGTGAAATCCCTATTTCACCCTTAGTCCCATAAGTCATAAGTGACGTCTAGCAAAACATATCATGACTACCTAATTAGAATGAATATGCATGTGTTTGATTACTTATTCATTTCATGGACCAACGACCATAATTAATGCACACTAAAATCTCTTCATTACGAAATCTCAATCTTAACTAGGGTCATGGATTTGTCAAACCTTAATATGCTTTGATCATATGTCTATATCTCGATTCTAATTCTTGATAAATTGATTCCAACTAGAAACCCTTTCTAGTGTATCTTAACTATCTCGGCCAAGGATTTGATTATCAAGAATAATCAGATAGCATAAGATTTCTTCCTCATTTATTTAAGTTAATGAAATCTCTCTTGGTAATGACTTACCTCCATACATAACTAGTTAGAACCATCACATGCCATATACCTATACATGAATAGCATAAGTATGTAAGCAGTAATAAATCCCAACCACCAATGAATGAGATATAGTGTCCTTCAAGTCAAAGGACTATATGTACAATTATGACCTAGACGATGATTTATTTACTAGCAATAAATTTCCATGCTATCATCATCTAACGTTACAGTTCAATTATTCATCACATGAATATCCACATGTTTATATCGACAACTTTTGTCAAGCAGCATGTGCTCACTGCCTCTATAATCATAAGTATCACATACTGATTATAGAATATAAACTGAGGTGACGGTCTTCCAGAATTAATGATGCCCAGTCATTATTCATATGACCATGAACATTTAAAGTATTTGTTTAAGAGCGATCTGTCATCCATATTCTCAACACTTGAGAATAGATCCTCTTATAAAATACTAATGGACTACAAATATATATTTAATACAATGGAACAATTGATTTATAGAAATATATATTTATTACCATTAATTAAGATGTTGTTTTACATTTATATAAAATATATACACAGCTTTAGGGCATATACTCTAACATTTGCAACATCATATGCTATACAATAATTTTAAAGAAACTATTGTTCCAATGGAGAACCATGACTTAATATTTCATTTGGAAGATTTTATGGACTTTATTTTATAAGGTCTCACTTTGCACATTATCCATTTTAGCATACATCACATGTATTATATATATCACATATATATCATAAAATGGACAACATTAACATAAGTATGATCATGGACTAGCTATGGACTCAATTCCTAGCCACAAGGAATGAGTTAAAACTTAGGTTAATCAAATTACAAACATGAATATATAACACTTGAATCTTCATGCTCCCACTAGGCATCTTGATGGGTTCAACCTCTTTTTGTTCTTGCATCTCCATATCTCCATATGTACCTTAGTATCCTTGGCATTCCAAGGTGAGAATTACAAAAATAAAAGAGCTCAAAAGGCTCAATGAATTTAATTAAAACTAAGCAAGTAATTAATCTTTAATTACATATCCATATTAGAAAACATACATTTTGATTTCCTAGTCCATGATCAACCATTCATGCCTTACAAATAAACAACAAACATAAAAATACAACAATTGCATTTATCGATATGTTGCTCGATTTTGGAACATTTCCAAAACTCATTTAGAATATCACATACTCATCGTTTCTAAAATTTGAAATCATATTTCAAGTCATAACATTTGATTGATTGAATAAAAATTCAAAACAATTTTGAAAATTTGAAAAGTTGCAAAAAAGACACAGAGGAGTTCACGGTCACTATCGCGGTCGC
>CATKHJ010600118.1:0-12672 GCA_949750685.1 Vernicia montana
GGTCAGATTTAATTGGTTTGGTTTAATTTGATGTTTGATTGAGGGTAAGAAATTATATCTTCTTTTTGGTTGGTGGAGAGTGAGTGATTTTACCATAGCGGAGTTTCGTTTCGGAAAATGAGATGATTTTGAAAAAAAAAAAAAAAGATTTGATTACTCGAACTTTAATTAATTAAAAAGATTAATTAATTAAAATGATTAATTAAAAAGATTAATTAACCATTTGAGTGAAAATTTAATTTTTTAAAAAAAGGATTAATTAATTAATTAAAATTGATTTTTAATTAATTAATTAAAATTAATTTTTAATTAATTAATTAATTGAGAGTGAGTGGGAATTTAAAAAAAAAAGATTAATTAGTTAATTAAAACTAATTTTTAATTAACTAACTAATTAATTAGAGAGAGAGTAAAAACTAATTAGAGAGATAGAGAGAGAAATGAAGCAATTGGAAAAATCAACAAAAGTTTGAGGTGTGGTTTGAAGTGAGGTGGAGTGGGGTATTTATAGGGAAAATGAGGGGTGGAAAAAGACCAAAAAAAGCTTGGAAATCAGAAAAAAAAAAAGGAGAGGCAATTTCGAAATTGCACAAAAAGTGACAGGTTCGAAAAATAGGGTGGCTAACGCGTGTACGGAACACGCGCGTACGAAAAATAGGGTGGCCGATGTGCCAGATGCGTAGGCTGATCCGCATGGTCCACCTGCGGACGTGTCAGTGGCGGATCTGTGCAGGACACACGCGGCGTCCGCGTGGTTGCCACGCGGATGCCGCGTGTTGCCATGCAGCGCCACGCAGAGGCGTGGCGGACATGCGGCCGCCACGTGAGCCTAGGGCTCCGAGCTTCGGATCAAATTTTGAGGCTTTTCGGGTCAGTTTCTAAAGGTTTCAGGTCAGTTTCTGGGGTATTCTGAAATCTAAAAAATTACCGGTCAGTGACGTTGGATCCAAAATTAATTATCGGACATTTTGACAGTCAGTTTAGAGAAAAATTAGATCATTTTTAGGAAAAAGATGACTGGTACAGGAAGTTCGGTCAGGGTTGGAAAAAATGTCAAGTTGAATAAAAAATATTCCGGTCAGTTATGTGAATTCAGAATTATTTTTGGAGGTGCTAAAATGAGGGTTCACAGCTGCCCCATCATCGGAACTGTCTATTTGTTAGACAGTTTTGATGAGCGTGAAGCCAAAATTTTGATGGATTTGGGTTTGGAAAATGATTCCAGGCGCATTGAAACTGTTTTGGTAATTTTTGGAGTTTGATTTGACAGATTTTGAGAGACTGGAGAATTTTCAGGTACATTAATTTATGGTCTTTTAAGCTTAAAGAACGCTTCTTGGGTCTGAAAATAGGCAAATTTGGTGTCTACGAGTAGAGAAAAATCATATGAACATGTAGGGACTCTCGGATCTGAATTCTGAGTTAAAATACTCTGAAAAATAAATTTTTACCCGATGAATAATTGTGCGGCACGTCTTTCCGTGCAAGGAGCTCTATAAATAGAGCTCCTTTGCTTCCTCTTCAGCTCGCGAATTGTGAGCTTTCAACTTTCAATCTTTTTTTTTTTTTTTTTTTACTGATAGTAATTGAAAACTTGTTCTCACCAGTCTGTCTTGTTGTGCTTTTCTGATTTAGCATTCTGCCCTGATGGCTTCGCGATCCCGACATGGAGCTTCCTCGTCTCGTCATACTGCTACCTCCTCAGTGGGCGGTCCACGGGGGAGCAATTACGAGCCGCCCAGAGATAACTCAAACCCATCGCTCCTGCTGCAAGAGCCGAATGCGCACGTCTCACACGGGGGCGTTTGGAGGTCAATATTCCACCTTACTTCTTTTTTTTTTGAGCTTTCTTTTTAGAAATTTTAATTACTATCTGTATGTACGTACATTGGTTGAACATAGATTGCGATGATTAAGAATTGGGGTGGACGGTGCCACTTAGCGGAGGTGATTAAGTGTTGCACCCCGGAGAGTGGTGTCCAGGCATAGCTGGAGCCCACTGGCTTTGTTGACTTTTTGGCGGTGAATGCGCCTGATCATACTAACATGATCGTAATCAAGGCCCTAGCTGAGAGATGGTGGGATACCACCAACACTTTTCATTTTGCTTGTGGGGAGCTGACTTGCACTCCGCTTGATCTATATATGATCTCGGGGATCCGTTTCGGGATTTGGTCCCTGGATGTGTGTAATGACTGGAGGGCAACTTTCTCCGCTGAAGAGATGCAGAATCTAATTAGCTTCGATCCTCCTAGGGATAGCATGTATGTCAGGCGCACTTATCTGCACGAGAGGCTAGAGTGGTTGACGGCGAGCAACCTTGCTTCAATCGAGGTCATTGCCCGGTTATGCTTGCCGATCATTATGGGTTGTACTTTTATCCATACTATGAGGGACACAGTGGACTTGAACGTCTTGCCTAGCTTGGCGCACACAGATATATGGGATCAGTATGACTACGGATGTGCGATTCTGAGCACGATGTACTGTGAGATGATAGACCTATCTCGGGGATGTGTCTTATCCATTGGTGGGACGGCTATCTTCTGAAAGGTAAGCATTCCGATCATGCTTCTCTGTTTTGTTCTGTGGATCTTATCTTTGTTATTCTAACAGCTCTTGTATCGCAGCTTTGGGCTTATGAGTACTTCTCCTTTATTGCCCCCGGGCTGATCAAGCAGTGGTTATCATATTTTTTGGCTGGAGTGAGATGGGAGGAATCAAACCGGGGCATCCCTCGCAGGAATTCCATATTGACCATTCGGGCTTTCTTTGACCAGCTGGCTGACCATTAGGTATTTACCTCATTGTTGTTTACCTCTTGCCTATTATCTTGCTCTGACTTGCTTGCTGATTCCTTTTTGATAGATTGCCCGACCCTTTGGAGAAAGGATGTTGTATGCTCCTCATATGGCTTTTGCAGAGACCCTTTCCCGCAGGCAAGCATTGTTGCAGTCTCCCTACTTTCGTCTGTACTATCTGGGTAAGAGAGTTCACTTCTAGGTCATGGGATGTTGGTGTGTGCCTGCCCCTCCGCTAGTCGACATGCGCTACGGGGCTGAGATCCAGGCTTTTGAAAGGCTTTACAATGGGGTGGAGGCCTACCTGTATCAGCGCCCCAATATGAATTACTTGGAGTTCTGTAACAGATTCCTGATGCAAGAGGTTACATGGCAGGGATGACCATCTACTGCATCTGCCATCCCGAGGGAGCCCATTCCTTCGACTGCTCCTGAGGTTCCATCAGCTGGCTCGTCTGGTGAGCACATTCCTGAGTTTGACCATGGCGCCGGTCCTAGCCACAGCTCCGGCGGGATAAATCGGGACACAAAATATCAGCTTTCTGAGGAGATTGGATACTATAATGCGGATGGCATCATAAGATCGTGGCCGTTTCCTGATGGTGTTCGCCCGGGCGAGCGGATGATCCCTGACGATGTCGCCTAGGTACTTTCTTTACTTCTCCCACTTTTAGAAATGATCTTTGGGTAGGATTTTCATTTTATGTTCTCTGTGCTTCGGAAAATATCCAAAACATTTGACATTGCCCCCTTTCTTCATGCAGGCTCTTGGAGACTATGTTCGGCGCATTTATCGCATCTCCCGCAGGATGGAGGAAGCCCTTGGCGGACTTCTCACGCGCCTTGACATGTCGGACTCATGGGATGCCGATGACGAGGATGTCCCTCGGCGGAGGAGAGGAGGGTGATTCTGATTGATGGCCGATGGTGAGGCTTGTACTGACTCTGGCTTGCTTTCTGCTGTTGTAGCTTTTTTTCTCTTTTCTCTTTTTTACTCCCCTGGCAGGAGGTAGTACTTATTCGCATCTTCATGCCCCTGGCGGGCAGTAGCACTTGATTGTATCTTCATGCCCCTGACGGGCAATAGCACTTATCTGGATAACTGTATTTGTATGCCCCTGGCGGGCGGTAGCACTTGTCTGTATCTTCATGCCCTTGGCGGGAGATAGCACTTATCTGGATGACTGTATTTGTATGCCCCTGGCGGGTGGTAGCACTTTTCTGGATGACTTTATCACCTATGACTATGCACTGGATGTATGCATTTCTATTTCATGTTATGCGTTTTGATGATGCCGATGATGTGTGCTTGTGTATGCATGATTTATTATGCGACTCTTTCAATGCCTTGCTCTATCGTGTATGTTTATGTGCCGTGGATGCACCTTCTACAAAATAACAATAATTATATGCCATGTATGCAAATTTTTGTGCAAAGAAATGCATGCCCTAAAATGCGTCTTTTGCTGAATTACGGCTCCGATTTATTGCTTTTGCTCGAACCCAGTCTCGAGAACTATGAAAAAAAGTCCAGTTTCTTGAGTTTTCTGTCTCAAAGAGGGAAGAAAACAAGCTGAAAATGTGCTGTGGGGCCTTGGTGCTGCTGTAGGAGACCAAAAAGCTAAAATGGGGGATAGAAAAGGCCCTGAGCCGCGCAGAGTAGTTGGCGGATCCGCCATTGTAGTTGGCAACTGCCGCCACAAGTGGTGGCGGATCCGCCAGCATGTCTGGCGGCAGGGCCGTTTTTTTTGTAATTTTCTCTCTCTTCTTAATGTGACAGCCCTTTGCCTATAAATAGGCACCCATCCCGAGGCAGAATGCACCATTTCTTAATTTTTGAGCCGAAACTCTGCCCGTTTCTTAAATTTTCTCTCGGTTTTCATTCTTCTACCCTTTATTCACTTGTTCTCTCTCAATTTTCACATTCATGGAGCCATTTTTCAATTACAGTATGCATGTATGGACCAAGAGACTCGAGAAGGTAGAGAGGATCAATTTAGGTAGATATGGGATTGCAGCGATGGTGACACTGCGAGGGGTTCAGGTTGACTGGGAATTTCTGAGAGCCTGTTTTAGGTTCTGGGATCCGGTGGCTCGTGTTTTTTGCTTTGGTGCGGTTGTGGAGGAGTTTTGCCCCACGTTTGAGGAGTTCAGTGCCATACTGGGCTGTGATCTCGAGGCAGTCCTAGTGGTGCCGGAATTCAGAGTGAGTCATTTTTGGATTTTCCAGGAGTTTCTGGATTTGCCTGAGGATGCTGCGAGTCAGATGGTTACTGATGGCCAGGTGGACCTGACTGCAGTGATTGCAGAGTTTCAGGACATTGGTGACTTTGGGGACATAAGGAGACAGAGACTCAGGATGAGAGCCTTGATTTTCTGTTTGGCTGTAGGGTATCTGTTTCCCGGTTCTGTTGGATGGGGTGACGCCAGAGTGACTAGCCTGGCTCTCTAGATGGAGCAGAGTCACTCTGTGGCTGGGGCAGTGTTGGCTGAGACACTATTGAGTCTGGACTGCTGTTTCCAGGGTCTGGAGAGATGGACTGTTTCTCCAGTTATTCTTCAGGTGAGGAAAAAATGTGTTTGGTCTTACCCTTCCTTTCATTGGTACTTTATGAATGTCTGATTTTGGAATTTTTGGGTTTATTTGGCAGGTTTGGCTCATGGATCATCTCAAGGTGGTGGCTGCCCTTGCGAGGAGTCCTTACACGGCTTCTCAGTACCGCATGAGGTCGGTCCTAGTTCGCCGAGGCTCGGTTAGGGAATGGATGGGATGGTTGCTGGAGGTTGCCCCTGAGGACATACTTTGGCATTGCCAGTGGTACGGCATCAGGTCATTCATGACCATGAGTCATGGGTATAGGGTGGTCTGTTTGCTGGGTTTGAGCTGGACGACCTTTTATCAGGGGGCGAGGGTCATGAGGCAGATGGGCCAGACACAGGATATGCCCCCAGTTGTACCTTTCTTAGAGTCTACACAGATTACAGCTCCCATTGCTAGGGCTATCAGGGGTGGCTGGATGAGGAGTTATCATGCGGTGCGCCCAGAGGTCAGCTTCTGGACTACCGAGGCATATGTCAGCTGGTTGGTTGAGGTTATTTGGCTAGTCGAGAGAGAGCACCGGGCTGTATTACTGAGGGAGATAGAGGGCGACACTGCAGAAGAGGGAGAGGCTACTGGGGGTGCAGCTGGTGATGAGGCTGCCAGACAGACAGGGGGAGTGACTCGACCTTTAGAGGAGACTGGAGGAGCTACAGGGAGTCCGACACTACAGGCTGCATCAGTGACTCAGACTGCAGTGGCGGTGACAGAGGAGACAGTGACTGCAATGAGGAGGCAGGGGGACACTACAGTCATGGTATAGAGGAGGATTACTACTGCTAGAGCGGAGAGGAGGACGGCTATTTCTCATATTTCGAAGAGGATTCTTGTTGCAGCAGCAAGGACTGGTTCCCGGGTTGCTAGTGCACAGAGGGGAATTGCTGCTGGGACTGAGATCAGGCTTTTTGGGACGACCGTAGGGGTCAGATCAGGTTTTGCCAGTGCTCCACCCACTACAGCTGAGGAGGCTACTGGGACCCTGAGGACAGACGTGACTCTGGAGGAGATTTATGAGATTGTGAGGGGTTCAGACTCGAATGACAGCACACGGGATGTGCACCCTCGGAGGAGGAGGAGGAGGAGGATAGTTTAGATCTAGACATGACATGTTTTCTTTTATTTTGCTTTGTAGCTGCGTAGGACCTTTGCTGCAGGTTTTCTATTTTGTTCATGCCTGCAAGTGGATATGACTATACGATACAGGATAAAATATAGATGACATAGGAATGATTATCCTTTTTGTGATGATGGATTGTATCTTGTAAAATCTGATTATCAATATATGAGACATCTTTTATTCTGTTCTAATTTTAGCCTAAGCTGCCCTTGCGGATTTTCGACTTAGCGAGCACTTTTCAACATTTTTTATTAGCTCTAATTTATGCCCGAGCCGCCTTTTTAGGTTTTCAGCTTGCCAAGCTTCTTTCTTTTTTTTTTCTTTTTATTAATTTTTTTTTTGTTTTGGCAAAAGAACCAAATGAAATGATGCATTTTAGGCACAGAGGAAATGTGAATGAGATGCTTTGTCATGAAAACAAAATTGCATTTTACTATGATTTGGACCGCACCCGAGTCGAGCTGCCTACGTATCCCTTACATAATTTTCTATTTTTTTTTTCTTTTTAGGGAGAATTAGGTCCACGTAGTTCTTAATACAGTGCTTCTGAAAATAAAGAAACTAAATGCATACATCAATTTTAGACAAAGTATCTCTTCAGCTGATCCAGATTGCAAGGGTGGGAGAATTCATTTCTGTCCACGTCCATGAGGATAGCACCTTTGCCAGATAGGATCTTCTTGAGTACGTACGGTCCAACCCAATTTGGTCTGAACTTGCCTCTTGGATCGTGTACAAGAGCTCGAATTTCCTTCAGGACCAAGTTTCCCTCTTGCAAACCCCTATCTTTCACCTTCTTGTTAAAGTGTCTGGCAAGTTTCTGCTGATAACCCTGAATCCTATACATTGCACCCATTCTCTTTTCATCAATGGCATTCAATTGGTCATGGTAGCCCCTAATCCATTCTGCTTCGCTTAGCTGGCTTTCTCTCATAACTCTAGCAGAGCGGATTTGCATTTCAATGGGGAGGACAACCTCCATCCCGTAAACCAAGGCATATGGGGTTGCCCCTGTAGGAGTGCGGATTATAGTTTTGTATCCCCATAAAGTAGCAGGTAGATGCTCGTGTCAGTCTCTGTGTTTCATAATAGTCTTCTGCAGAATGGTCTTGATGGTCTTGTTAGTAGACTCAACTGCCCCATTAGTCTGTGGCCTGTAGGGAGAGGAGCAATGATGCTGAATTTCTTCCTTTTGGAGTAGTCGGACTACTTCTTTCTGAAAGTGGGAGCCATTATCAGTGATTATCTCAAAAGGGGTTCTGAACCGATAAAGGATATTGGTTCGGATGAAATGGGCCACCTTCTTAGAGTTCAAAACCTGATATGGCGCCACATCAATCCATTTTGAAAAGTAGTCCACAGTTACCAGAATGTATTCATGACCACTGGAGGACTTCGAGGAGATTCTTCCGATGACATCTATGCCCTAGGTAGCGAAAGGCCATGGTGTTGTGATGGGATTCAGTGGCACAAGTGGCCGATGCTGTAGCTTAGCAAAGATTTGACACTTGTGACATTTCTGCACATACTTTGCACAATCCTCATTTATGGTCAGCTAGAAGTAACCCAAATTCATGATTTTTTGAGCCAAAGCAATATTGTTCATGTGCGGGCCTTCTTCCCTGCCATGGACCCATTTCATGATCTGTTGGGCTTCTTCTTCAGTCACACATCTCAGATGGATGTTGTCCCATGCCCTCTTGTATAGCACATCCCCGTTGGGTATAAAGTTAGTAGCTAACTACCTCAGGGTTCTCCGATCTGTTTTAGAGGCTCCCTCCGGGTACTTGCCATTCTGAATGTAGTTAAAGATATCCCAAAACCAAAGTTTGACATCGGCTAACTGGAGATTCATGCACATGGCGTAATACCCAGGTTGCTTCTTCAGTTCAATGATAAATTGGCCGGTGTATTTCATTGTCACTCACATCTATCATCGAAGCTAAAGTGGCAAGGGTATCGACGAACTGGTTCTTAGCCCTTAGCAGGTAGTGAAAGGAAAGCTCTTGGAAACTTTCTGCTAAATCGTTCAAGCGTTGATGGTAAGGAACCAAACGCTCTTCTCTTATTTTCCACTTGCCAAGGGCTTGGGACACAATTAGATTAGAGTCGCCGTAGACTTCGAGGTGCTTTATTCTCATGTTAATGACCGCCTCTAAGCCAACTATGCATGCTTCATATTCAGCCTTATTATTGGTCACTTCGAAGACTAACTTGATCGCCATGGGTAGGTGATCTCCCTTTGGAGTGACAAGAACTATTCCGGCTCCGTAGCTTTTGCTGTTAGATGCACTATCAAAGAATAGCTTCCACACTTCAGGATCTATGATTAAGATATCCTCATCTGGAAATTCAGGCTCAAATAGTTCACCATCTACAGGGGGTCGTAGCCAGCTGGTCAGTGATTATGCTTCCTTTTACTGCTTTTCTCGGAACATATTTTAGGTCAAATGCCGCAAGTACTACCATCCATCGTGCCACTTTGCTATCAAGAACTAGCTTCTCAATAAGAAATTTCAAAGGGCTCTTGTCAGCTAGCACATGGGTTGTGTATGAGCACAGGTAGTGCTGGAGTTTGTGGCATACCCATACCAGAGCTAAACATAGTTGCTCAATCTGATTATAGTTAAGCTCATGAGCCAACATACGTTTGCTTAGGTAATAGATGGCATTTTCTTTGTGTGAGTCCAAGGCATTCTGAGCTAGCATCGCACCTATAGCTTCTAGAGTGACTGATAAGTAAAGCAGTAATGGCTGACCTGGACTCGGAGGCTGCATCACAGGTGGATTCAGCAGATACTCCTTAATTCTGTCAAAGGCTTTTTGGCATTCCTTGTTCCACTGCTTAGAGGCTCCTTTTTTCAGCAACTTGAAAACTGGTCCGCAAACATCTGCCAGTTGTGCAATGAAACGACTGATGTACTGTAAGCGACTTAGGAAACCTCTGATCTCCTTTTCGGTTTTAGGAGGTGGAATTTCTATGATTGCCTTTGACTTAGATGGATCCACTTTTATGCCTCGCTGGCTGACTAGATGTCCAAGGAAAACACCTGAGGAGGCGCCGAAGACACATTTGGCTGGGTTTAGCTTGAGATTGTACTGTCTGAGTCTCAAAAAGAACCTTCTAAGGCTTCCAGATGTTCCTCAGGGGTCTCAGATTTTATTACCATGTCATCTACATATACTTCGACATCTTTGTGCATCATGTCATGGAATATAGTAGTCGCCATCCTCTGATAGGTTGCCCCTGCGTCCTTTAGACCAAAAGACATGACCCGATAATAGTAGGTGCCCCATTTTGTTATGAAATATGTCTTTTCCTTATCAAGAGGGTATACTTGGACTTGATTGTAGCCCGCATAGAGGTCGGTCAAGGAGACCACTGATGCACCTGCCATATGGTCTACTAACAAGTCGATGTGTCATCTTTCGGGCAGGCCTTATTGAGATCTCTGTAGTCAACACATATGCAGACTTTTCCATCTCTCTTGGGTACAGGCACTATGTTGGCCAACCATGAAAGGTAAGTGATTGGCTCGATGAATTGATTGTCCAACAGTTTGGTTACTTCTTCTTTGATCTTCAAAGACCATTTTGTCTTCATTCTGCGCAGCTTTTGCTTAACGGGCTTCACATATTCATAGGTCGGGATCTTATAAACTGTGATGCTTGGATCTACCCCTACCATGTCCTTGGGTTCTCATGCGAAACAGTCTAAGAATTGACGAACCTTTTCAGTTAATGCCTGTGTATCATGATATGCAGATGCAATGTATGTGATTTTGAATTTTTCCTCTGTGCCATAATTGATAGATTCTTTGCCTTTTTCATTTTTATTTTCTTTTTCAGATGTCTCATTTAATGATGAATCAGATGAAATAGAGCATAAAGAGTCAGAAAAGTAAACGAAAAAGTCAAACTTCTTATTTCTGAAAAAGTTCCCATCATCGTGGGTTACAGTAAAGGATAGGCCCACAGGGTGGGTTACAGAGTCAGACTCGACGAACTCAAAATTGACATCAGATTGGACAGACTCAAACTCAGAGGACTCAGTTACAGACTCGAAGGACTCAGATGGGGGTATGACAGGTTCGGTGCTCTCATCAAAGTACTAGTTTTTGGGGGGAGCTTGAGATGGGTGGATGAGCTTAGTAGAATCAGGTTCTTGGTGGTTGGTGATCATATGGATGGATTCGAAGAGAGATGACTCTATGCTTATTTCCCAATCCTCCTCCAAGAAATAGACTGGCTCACACTCCTCTAAGCTGAGCTTGACATCAAAGAAAATTTCGAAACCAGGGATTAGTTTTTTAGAAATAAGACAATACCAAGGCTCTGAAAAAGCACAATAGGGGAAATCTTCACCCTCTTTCACAAAGTACCCATTTAGGGTTTTAAAGTACGGGCGTATGGGCCATTCATAAGTCTCACCTTGCCTCTTGGCATTAGCCCTCAGCTCGGCTCTCTCCTCCAGTTCCATCATATCCTCTGATGTAGGCTTGTAGCCTAAGCCGAATGGGGCAGTGGCAGTAGGGTACTCTGGAAACTGAGCAATCCCTTGCTGGTTTTTTCCCAGACCTAAACCTGGAAAATAGTCCATTTTTCTCATCATATTAGCCACGGCTACATTGCTATACGAGTCAAAGTCAAAAGAAACGAATTCTTTACCTTCCCCTTAGATGAACTGGATAGCATCAAAGTAGAAGCCTGATAAAGAGACACTGGAGGGTTCGGGGTTGATTTCTAAAATAGGAACAGAAGTTGGATGGTCATTCTTCCTATGTGCATCAGCCTTGACCGTAATGATGTTTGCACTATGGGGAAATTTCAGTTTCTGGTGAAGAGAGGAAGGGACTGTTTTGACCTGATGGATCCACGACCTTCCCAGAAGCAGATTGAAACAGGCCGGGACATCGATCACTTGAAAGGGGATCGGCATAGTGATGGGCCCAATGGTCACATTTTAGAGTAGCAACACCTAAAACCTCCCTCTTGGTGTTGTCATAAGCTCGCACGACCTGATTAGACGGAGTAAAATCCGTTGCCTCTAATCCTAGAAAGTTAGCCACTTTCAGCGGGCACACGTTCAGAGCAGACCTGTTATCCACTAATACCATGGGCATAGTTTTGCCTCGGGTCATCACAGTGATATACAGAGCTTGATTGTGGTTTCCTCCACCTTGAGGGATGTCCTGATCACTGAAAGATATAGACATTGTTTTAATGGAGCTGGTGTGATGTCAATCGGAGCCCGGCACTGGCTCAAAGCCTTGCAAAGAGCTTGGCGATAAGGGTACGAGGACTGGATGAGGCTCCAGATAGAGATATTTGCTTGGGTCTTCTTCAACTATTTCAGGACAGAATCCTCTTCAGGCTCTTGGTGGGGTTTCAGTTTTTCTGCTGGAGGAGGAACGACACGGCTGATTGGGAAAGTTTCTTTTGGTGCAGTGGGGTGAACTGGTGGTGGAAGGACTCTCCCACTCCGGGTTATTGTGTCGATCTCATCAACAAAGTCATTCAGATCGAGGACACAACAGTAGTTTGGAGTGGGATAGATCAAGGAGGTAGGATTAGATTCATGTTCATCAGAGGTGATGAGATTGACATTTCCTTGGTGCTTGGGGAGAGGATTAGTGGCAATGTTAGGCTTGGGTTTAGGAGTGATAATGTCTCCACTGTCAACCAGATCTTGAATCCTGTGCCTTAAAGCCTTACAGTCATCAGTTTTATGCCCCGGCCCCTGATGGTAGTCACAGTGCTCATTAGCATTATAGTTCCTGGGCAAAGGGTTTGGTGGCGCTCTTGGCTCTAAGGGTTTCACAAGATGGGCTCCCAAATCTTTCTTGAAGACAGTGCCTAAGGGCATTCCTAGCTCAGAGAAAGTTCTTGATTCCAATCTCATGGGTTGGTGGTAAGAGACAATGTTTACCTCTCCCCTTTTCTGATTGGCTGATTGAGAGGTATTGGAGGCGTAGTTGGTGTTCCTACGGTACCTTGAGTTCGAAGACTCATCTTTGACTTGTCCAGATTGAATCAGATCTTCAATCTTGGAGGCAGTGGCAATAAGGGCTTTGAAGTCCGGGAGGTACTGGGTTTGCAGGTGGACTTGGTACTGATGGAGGAGATTTTTGACAATAATGTCGATCTGCTCTTCC
>CATKHJ010600168.1:0-23883 GCA_949750685.1 Vernicia montana
AGATTGAAGTCGGTTGGACAATAAAAGCTCCTACAATCTATATCTAGAACTTGATAGAAAACCCATTTAATGCTCTCTAAGTCGGTTAACTCTCATTTACTGAAGGTTTGTCAAATGCCTGCGTGTAAGGGCTTTGGCCCACTTCCGTGTATATATATATATATATATATATATTATTCTTATTTAATACCTTTAAACTTATTATAAATTATGATTCAATTTTATTTTTTCTTAATAAACTTCTAAACGCCATTTAAACCTATAATTACATATGATTTGCATTAAATTATTTAAAAATCATTATAATCTACAATTCAATTCTTTTACTACAATTGAAAATTTCTTATTCTAATTTACTCATACACACGAATAAGGACTTAGTACATACCTTAATCTTGAACTCGATACATATGAACAAATGCGTAACACATATATAACTCGTGTGAACATGGCTTGCTTACTAATAAAAACTTGGGCTATTACATTAGCCGTGAGATCTGATCAGTCTTACGCTCTGTATTACTGTTTATGAGTGAGCAAGGCATTAGCCACCACTCAAGTCATTACTATTTATAAGTGATCAAGGCATTGGCCTTCACTTTATATATTTAACTGTGGGAACCTACTGTTTCCAAACTTTATTGATTTCTGCTAAATTGTTTATAAATGGAGCCACTATTGCTTACTTGAATGATACCCCTTCTTTAATATTATATGGTCTGAACTTTTGTTTTCGCTATATATTTTCTTGTTGGCATATTATAATAAAATATTATATGCTCACTGAGTTTAACTCACCCTCTAGTGGTTTATTATTTTCAGGTATTACTGGAGGTCAAGCAAGGTATTCTCAAGCTCAATTCCTCTTCTTGGGATTTCCATTGCTGCAAATAGTTGTTTTAAATTTCAAAATTGTAGTATTATTATATTTCAAAGAGTTTAATCTAGAGCTCCATGGTTATTGTGGTCTTTAGAATTTATTTCTGAGTATTGGAGATTGCTAGTAATGATCTATAATTTTAATATGATGATGTTGAATAGCATGGATGATAACGACTATGAATGAGAATAAGTGATATGAATGCTAAAGTGTTTGGATCTTTTATTATTATTCCTTGATGTCTTACTAAGATATAATAAGGATCTGAATATGGATTTACAGGTTATGATCCCAAATTTGCTTACATTGTGTAATGTATTTAGTATCATATAGAAAAATGGGTTATACGGGTTTAGGTGACCTTTTGTCTCCTTATGCCCTAGGACCATAACATCTCAAAGATGGGATGTGATAATCCCTTTCTCTACCTCTCCCCCTTTCTCCCCTACAACTGCCTCTCTCGTCATTAGCTCTCTCATTATCATGAGAGTGCCTTCTCCCTCTAGATCATCCTTCGCTCTCTGCCTGTGAGCTCCTTTCAGGATCATGTGTTCGCTCTTTGTGTGAAGGAGGATTTTTTTCTCTAGGGTATTCTTCTCTCCCCACCCTTCCTATCTCTGATCTCAGCCTGCCTCGTTGCCTCCTCTCTACTATTTGTTCCCTTTTTCCTCCAAAAACCTCTTGTAACATTGATTGGAAGGTCAACTGCCTATTCACACCTCTTCTTCGGGTAGTTTCAGGGACTATGTTCATATTCTGAGCAAGAGGATTTTATTGTTGCTAGGTGGATTTCATGGCAATGGCTAAGGCATTCAGAAGTTGTAAGGCAGGGGTTACATCAGGATTAGATGTGTTGAGAGGGGTAGTATTGGGACCAACTGAAGTTTGTTGAGAGAGAAACGTATTCAGGAATTGTAAAGAGGCATTCAGGTTTATGGTTTAAGGATTTTGGGTATTTCCAGGTGGAGTTACATGAATTCCAGTATGATTTATGGTCCTTAGGGGAGATTCTTTAAGGTCACTCTCATTAGAGTGGGTCATTTTCACAAAAGAACAGTGTTTTAGAGAAATAAAATATTCTTGTAGTCTATAAAGTGGTTTTTTATGCTTCAAGAAAGCGAGAAATGGTTATCTCAAAAAGAAAGGAATTTCAGTGTAGCAAATCTCAAAGAAAGAAGAGAAAGATATGGTTATTCTGAAGAAAGAATGCAGCCAACGTTTCTCCTAAATGGCGCCAATTTGATCAGTCTCAGATCAAGAATGATATTATGGATTGGACTTCCTAGTGTGGGCTTGAGTTAATTAGGCCTAAAAGACAGATAAACAGAGTCAAAAGGGCCAGACCTTGTGCCTGACAAAGACCCTCCGACACTTAAGTCAGTGTGAGCTTGAATTGGTAGCCAGAGAGAAGGAGATTTTTGTTCTTAGTGGCCTGAATACTTTTAGTGAGAGAAAGGAGATGAGAGAGTGTAGAGTTCAATCTACCTGAGCATATGGCAGGTCTTTTTCATATATTTGTGTAATACCCTGTCTTTTCCTTAGTTAAGACTTGTTTGTCATGAATATACGTATATGATATAGAAGTGAATTTGGATGTTTATAAGTTATGAAGTTAGAGAATCCTATTAGAGAATTAGTATGAAAATTTCTTATTATAATGTGACTTGATTAATATATAATAAATATTTATATGAATATGAACTATATAATTATTTGTTAGTGAATAAATAGTTATACCTTAATTTAAAATTTAATATTTGAAATTAAGAGTGTGAAAGAATATAAAAGAACAATGAGAAAATATCAAAATTTGCCAATTTGAGTAATAAAATAATAAAGAAATTAACTTAGTGGAAATGGGCCCAAAAAAATGGTGTATTTGATTTGATGATGAAAATAAGCACTAATAGCTAATTATAGGAGATCATCTCTTTGTTTTCTTTAAAAAAAAATCTCAATCCACTAATTACATTTTTTATTCACAAATTTTCTCCACCACAATAAAAAATAAATAAATAAAATTAAACAAATATAAAAACAAAACATCTTCCTTCCTATTTCTCTCACCTTACTCGTAGCTGTCACCAAAGAAAAACCAAGACCTATACACACTTCTTTCATTTTCATGGTTCGGCCTTTCTTGTTCAAGAGAAAGGGAGACTAGTTTGTAAGGTAATTTTCATTTATTCTCTTTCTTGTATTCATATAAGTTTGGTGTTAAACTCTTGTTTGGTGATTAGTAAGAATTCTTCCTCCTTCGTTTCTTATTGAGCATTCGGCCTAATGGGTAAGTGGGGAGGATGTGTTGTTTGATTAAAAACTTTAATTAATTAGACTTAAGTAAAGTTGAAAATAATAATTTATTCATAAAAAAAAAACTTAGTAAGAATGTTGAGTAAAATTTGAGTTTTTGTGTATTAGTATATTCGGTCTAATTGGGGAAATGGAGGAGAAAAGTTTTTATTTGATTAAATAAGAATAGAATAAACTTAAATAAGCTTGAATTTGATGCTTACTTAACTAAAAGTTAATACTAAGACTTAAATAAGATTAGGGTTTTGAGCATTTCGGCTAACATGTGAAATTGAGTATATAGTTATTATTTGTTGGATTATGTGTACGATTGAGCTTAAAATTATATATATGAAATGAGATAAGTATGAAGTCAAAATAGGATTGAATGTTTTATTAAGGTTTTCCTTGTTATGTGGTTAGGCCACCATAACAAATCCTAGAATAAATTCTTAAATTTCTAATGAATATATATATATATATATGGACTTATAATTATATGTAAATATGAACTTATAGTTTAGAATGAGAAAGAATGAAATTGAGCTAAGGTTATTTATATGTATAGGTTTCGGATATGTTAGGGTTTTCCAAACCCTAATTTCATAATTTGGTAAAAGCTAATAGATGCATTTTTAATAATGTACATATACTAAAATTTGGTTCAAATAAAAGAAAAAACTTGAAAGCTTGATTAAGGATTTAATTGGTATCATTCGGCCATTAAAGATTGAATTAGAGGTTTGGTTATAATTTAAATTTTTTATATAAACAAATTGATTAAATTTGAATTAATGTTATATATAATAATTGTAAAATTAAACTAAAGCCATAGAACCTTAGAAAGTAACTAGATTCAGCCATATTAGTTAAATTATGATTTAATTCTCAAAATCTTTCTAACTTAAATTTATGGAAGTTCAAGGAAATGTAATATTTGAACTAAAAAAACAAAAGAAAAATTAAATTAAAGAATGAGAGAGACATTAATACCATACCTTTAATTGATTTAAATGTGTATATTGGATGATTTTTATATGTTAAGTTATAGTAGTTAGTTGGTGATTAATAAATTATACAATATAGGGTTTTAGGGCTAGAAATTAGGAATTTATATGAAAATTAGTTTATGTAGAATCAAGAAGGGATCAAGATAAAGGAAGCGACTGTGAAGTGAATGATCACCCTTTTTGCCTTTGCTAGTGTGATAGGAGCGTAGGAGTTAAGGTAAGTAAATAATTTACTAGTATGATATGTGCATTTTCATTGATTTCTTTGATCTTTACAAACCATGATATATATGAAATCCTAAACTCTATTCTGCCAATTGAATTTCTAGATTTTGAAAACCCTAACTATCTATGAAATTCTTGATAAAATGAACTCTAATTCATTATTATAAGTTGTTGCTAGGGCTTCTCATTCACATTGTTCACTTTATATTTGATTTAAAATAATTCATATTGCTTGAATCCATATGATATTGCAATAGCCTATATGCCTAATGTCACTTGAATATTCCTACATAATACTTTATATATGTGATATGCAAAATTTCCTTAAAGTATAAATTCTCGACTGATATGGATAACATCACACCCTGTGCACATGGTAAAACCTGTGGATGGGGTGAACGCATCCAGACCTTAGCTAGGAAGAATTTGATGGTCCTAGCCGTAAGACCTTATCAGTCTTATACACTATATGTGATATATGTGTGAGTAAGCAAGGCATAAGCCACAATTTAATTTTATATGTGGGAAGCACTTCGCTTCTAAATTGCTTGATTTCTGCTAAAATATATATGATTCGTAAATGTCATTTCATATGAGATTAATTGATATGATTACCTATTATTGTTCTTTTATTACATGCATATCATATTAATGGATTATTTGCTCACTAAGATTATTCTCACCCCATGGTTTATAATGTTTTTCAGGTGCTATATAGAAAGGAGCGAGATATTCTCAAATTTCTTCTTCACTTGGGAAAAACTAAGTTGTAGAAGTTTTATTTTATTCTTTTGAATTCAAAATGTCCATGTAACTTGATGTTGGTCTAGAGCTCCATAGTCATTTTGAGTTTAGAATATTCAATTATATTGTCTATGGTTTGTAAGAGCAATAACAAAACAAGAAAAAGAAAAAATTAGAACTAGGGAGCTCGTTCCTTTCGGACCAAGCTAAAAAAAAAGTATTTTGGCTTGCTTTGAGATCAGAGGGGTGGCAATCTCTGAGGTGTGGAAATGAGCTGGGGGGGGGGGGGGGGGGGGTCTCATTTATATAGGGAGAAGGTTGGAGGCTGTTTTGGTGCAAATTTTGATGTGGGATTCGTGAAAAGGAGCCTGTGACCGCATACCGCATGGCAGTATGCGGTCATGTAATCATGACCGCATACAACCATGTGGTCACCGCATAGGTCCATGCGGTCATGGGCCCGATTTCAGCCCGTTCGGCCCATTTTTGGCTGTTCTCGCTCGTTTCATGTCCATTTTACATGATTCTAGTTGCGTTGTGCTTGTTATTCAATCCCAGATTATCTAAGGATGATTTAGAGGCTTGAGGGATGGGTCTCGGGTCCCGAGGCTCGGATTCTCAATTTTTAAGATTTTGGCGATTTTGCTTTCGGTGGTCTGTTTATCGAGCCTAGGTGCCTCTAGGGTTCAAATGCATACTGGAGAGTGTAAAATTAAAGGTTCACAATGACCTTATAGTTTCTAAATCATATAGAGAATTCAATTTAGTCAATTATTACAATACTAAACCAATATAGTCTATGGAGCTCAAAATAATTCGTTTCAAACAATAAGCTATAAACAACCTTACTCTCAGCAAAGTAATCCCAAGTGGAGATAAATACTTGAGATCCACTTGCTGGGTCCGTTACTGAACTGAAATAAAATACTATAGGGGTGTGAGCGAAACTCAAAGAGTACTTATGAAAAATAAGAAATAGTATATGAACATAGATTCGGTAATAAATTTATTAAATTTCCTATATAATGATTTAAAAGAATAATTTTTAAATAATCGATAACAATTTAACTTTAACATCCAGGTTCCAATGAAACTGTGGAGGAGAAACAATTTTAAAATGATCAATAATGAATTAAGATCCAATATCAGGATATCAATGTACTAGTGTGGAAGAAACAAATTTTCTGATGGTCAATAGTAATAGAGTGTCAATTTTAGGATTTCATTATATTACTATAGAAAACACAATCGGGATCTAATAACGATAGTTAATGACAATGATCAATAACGGTCGAGATTTAATACGATGATCAACAACAGTTGGTTTCAATTCGATGATCAATAACAATCAGGAATCAATATCAATAATCAATAAAGGTCGGGATTTAATAGTAGCGAACAATGATAGTTGGATTTCATTAACAGTGAACAATGACAGTCGGGACTTATTAGTAGTGAACAATGACATTTGGGATACTTTAGCAGTGAACAATAACAATTGGGATACATTAGCAGTTAACAATAATAGTTGGAATTCAATAATTTTATTTTAGCAAAAATCACAGTATTGGAAGCAGTGTGTTTCCCAGTGTAAATAGAGGAGTGGCGGCTAATGCCTTGCTCACTCATATCAGTAAACAGTGGAGTGGCAGCTATTGCTTACTCACTCATAACAGTATAGAGCATAAGATTGATCAGGTCTCATGGTTAGGACCACCCCTCATAGCTGAGGCAGATACACTCACCCTATCTGCAGGCCTTCTCGTGTGCACACAGTCTGATGTAATTACCCACATCAGTCGGGGATTTCTTCTTTCAGTAATACAATAAGATCACTTTGGATCCAGTATATAAGTTTTTCAATGTTTTGAATCAACAGTGTACATTGATGAATCGTATAAGATTCAATAAAAGATAAATAGTGTACATTAACGAATTACATATGATTCAGAGAAAGGTGATCAATTGAAGGAACAAAGGAATTTTATACATGGATCAATTGGTTCCTTAAAGGAACATGATTATGCATATATGAAATGATATCGTTTGATGTAAAAAAGGAGCCAATTTTTGAAGCAGAAATTATTGAAGCCTGTCACACAGTTCATCACACAACCGTGTGTTAAAATTTTTTTATCGAAAATGTATGGAGCTTATCACATTGCTCACCACACGACCGTGTGACCACCAGTGTGATGAGTCTGGGCAGGATATTTGAAAGTGGAGATCGAAGTACTTCACATTCACTAAGTCAAATATCACAATACACATTTCCACTTTACATTTCCTTTTACACAGATCTTAAAAACATATCAATTATCATTTTTCATGTTTTATACTTTACATAATTCCGTCTCTAAATCCATCTTTTGGGCTACTCAATTTCGGATTGCCCATTCAATTTTTAAACAGAACCAGTTTTAGTTCAAGGAGAATTTATCTTTGTACACAATAAATCCTTTAATTTTATTTTATAGGTGAACACTTGAGACATTTTACTCCAACTTTTATGTTTTTACTATGTTCAAATTTGTTCGTATAGTCCTCTATAAACTCAAACAGTCCGAGTTTACTCAGGGAACCCCCAAATCTGGGTCAGTTCACTTTCAAGAGACATATCTCATTACACAAAAACCTTTTATAGGATACTAATTAAGGTAAAACACTACAATTTTTATGTTTTAAACTTTCCCAAATTTGGCCTCTAATATGTCAGTATGTGTGTTCCAAGTTTCAGCTCAATTCAACACCTAGGTCTCCTAAATCAAGCTCAATAATCAAATCAAGCTCTATCATGCAATTTAAAAGCAATCAACTCATAAATTCTTTCAATTCACTTCATAAGACATCCACAACTATCAGAAAATAAAAATAAATAATTTTCTTTAATTTTTCTATATATATATTGAACTATATATAGAAGAAGAGGAGAATAGATTTTAGAATTTCAACACTATAAGTTACTTGTTCATACTTTGAATGAAATTTGGAAGACAAGAATTTGAAGTTACCTTGAAGTTGTGTGAAACCTTGGTGAATAACTCTTTGAACCGGCCATCTTGAGAGAAAGAAGCTAGAATTTTCTTCTTTTTGACTAATAATAGCAATTGGTGATTTTAAAACTTTTTAGATAAGCTTTAAGCAAATGAATGGTCTTGATTTGTTAAAAGTAATCATGTGGCTAGTATTTTTTTATCCAAATTTTGATTTTATAATCTTCATTTATTTGTAGATAATTATACACATAATTTGATGATAGGAAAATTCCATGAAACTTCCTTACTTATGTAGTAATTTTGACTAATTGACTTGTGGGGCCCATTTTTATTCATTCAATTTGATCATTTTATTCTTACCAATTCAATCAATAATTTCCCATCCAACATCTACATTAGGCCGGCCATATGAGTTTGGTTGGGCCTTCCACTTGCTTCACATATTTATTTACAGTTAACTAGCCATTTCGACAACCTTCTGCGAAATGACTGTTTTACCCTTCATTTACTCTGTACCTTATTATAACCGATATCAATGTAGTTCATTGACCTTATTTCATTAATCATATTCATAGCATTTTTATCAGTTCATATATTCCATAATATCACAGAAGTATAATTAGTTTATAGAAAAATTTTTATTTGCAACCGGGCCTCGGTTGAGTTCCTATTAATCTTGTTATCTCAATAACCATTCAATTTGTCTTCCAATGGCATTACTATTAATACTAGGTACGAACAGAGTCCAAGATATTACATTTGACCCCCCTTAAGAAAATTCATCCTTGAATTTTCCATAACTGATTCAGTACATTTTCTCAATGTTATTTCCTATCATTATGCTTTTGTCATTAATTTAATCACATTATTACTTTCCGTTGCAATCCTTTCAATAGTTACAATAGATTCATCACATATATCTCTAATATCTATAAAAAGAAACAATAATTTAGCTTACCTTATATCATTCTATTCTATATGTTTTGATATCGCATGAATATGTATCTATATGATCCAGTTATAATTCTTGTACTATATAGTGCTAAACATTGACTTTTATTCCATCAATTCAAAGGTAGCATTTCCTTTCACTACAATATTTTTACTATAATCATAAAAAAAAATCAATCATCATTAATTTCTTATTTTAGTTTCCTTGAGATCATTCTTATCCTTTTATAGCATAGTTCTAGCAATTGTATCCATTGTTGTAGTTCCTTCAATGTATCCATTATTTTACTGTTTACCTATCGAGGTAACTAGTACTATCATGTTTATACAATCATTTAGCATCATAGTTTAGTCTTTGATTTAACGATGTGCTTTCTCAAAAACAATGTTGCTCCGTCAAAATTATAACTTCCTAAAGAAGCAAATGCTCTTTAATGGTGTGTAAACTATCACACATGTGGCTTCGTTTACATGCAATAGTTCATTACCAATAATCTTTCTTGAAATCGATTCTCTTTTCCTTTTCTATTTACAATACTTTAATTGATTTATTTCGATATCATAATAGATAATCTGTATTTAAACTTATTCACTGATGAACTTTCTCATTATATACCTTTTCTCCACTTTGTTATAATACTTTTTATAAGCACAATGTTGTCAAACGTTAAGTTACCATTATAATAATGATGAGGAGAACATATAATTTCCCTCAATCACTGTATCTTATTCAACTGTTACTTTAGTTTATAAGTCCATTGTTTCGCAGTCTTTTTACACTTGTCTAACCAATCTTTTTTTTGTTTTCTTATTGTGAGTATGTTGTTTCAATTGGTCAACAGTGGTCAATAGTTTTATGCATCTCACTAGGATCAGTTTATATTCATTTCCTTTCTCTAGAATGCAGATAGGAATTTATACTCTTTGTCATCATTCATAACATATATCCATTTCATATGGTATTCGTATTTTCTATGATATGAAATTCCTCTTAAAGTATGCATATATCTAATGAAATATCTTTTCATTCAATGTATCCCATATCAATCTCAATTATATCACATTTTCTTTTATCTCCATATTCAATTAAATTTCTAATACATTCAAGTTTCCTTATTCATTTCAATTCCCTTCTTATTCTTGTAGCCTGTCACATCTTTTCCAATATTACTTTTGGTCCATTATTTTCTCTATGACCATTGCAAAGTTCGTACTTATTCTTATGTCTTTTCCTTTCTTAACTTTTCTATTATAAACCACTATCTCGTTCAGTTCCTTGTATCCTTAGACATCAGTAATACATTTCAATTGTTTTCCATTTCTTTTTCTCTTTAACTATTTACAATTTAAGTATCTATTATCTCGAGTCAAACTCATCTATTCCATTGGTTTCACCATTATAATGGTTTCACTTTTATAATTACTCTTTTACTTATTATCATTTCAATCTTATCATTATCAGTTAAATTTCTCAACCTTGCACATTTTCCATTAGTTGATAGTTTCACTATCTTTATAGTTTTATGTATGTTACTATAGTTCATACCTATCATTTTAATATTTACGGTTTCATTTAATCAATATCTCATTGACCTGTCTTGGTCATATTCTATGTCTATCATTGTTTTACTTTATTCCACAATTACTCATCCTTCCTTACATAGAATCATTCACTTGATTATCTTTATTTCAATCATTAAGACTGTCAATGTATACACATTCCTTTATTAATTATATCTTTATAACTTGTACACATTTCTCTTTACTTTTCCAGTTCTTTTAAGATTTTTGTTAAGTCCAAGAAAAGTTACTCATGGTTTCCTTTATCCATTTTCAGTATCTTTTTATAAACAATTTCACTTGTTTCTCTAGATTCAGTAATATTCTTTAATTATTGATCATTTTCTTCTCAATACATAAATCAATATTCTTTTTTTTTTTTCCAATTCGTATACAATATCTATATAGATAGAAGAAAACTTTTGCTTCCCTCCGTGTAGTTGTCATTGCTAGAAAATCCATAGTAGGTGGCATATAATGCCTTCCTCTTCTCACTTGTTAATCCTTACTGCGATTCATATCATTTTCGTTTCGTTGTGTCTATATTTTCACTTGCTTATGTCTCTGCTCTAATCTACCACCTAAACATAGGCGACTTTAACCAATAATCGTACATTAACATAACGTGTAGTTCAACGTTAAATTTTTTACATTTTTTTATTGTTCTAAGATAGTTTCCTTAGGATATTTTTATCCTTAGCAATACATATGTTTTCACTTGTACAAACAGTTTATGCATCATTATTAATATTTGCATTCTATAAGTTTTTCATAGTCAATTGATATTTTAGTATATTTATCAATGTTCACATATGATCAGTACAGGGTATGTCATTTTAACAATATACATTGAGTTTTGACTATTACAGGAGCGATCACTAGGAGACCGACCTCCTTTTTACATTTGTCAGTTCACTTTCATGTCACAGCTTAGCACAATAATTTCATTTAGGCATTTTCAATATTTCACTTATATCAATATTACAATAGTGTATGTATGCACATACCAATATATATATCATTCCACATAAAGAGAAGTATACGGATAGCGCGAAACTATCTTAATAATGGACTGTAATTGACAATTAAGAATCCTATGCTCTATGGTTTAACTTATACACTATAACTCGATAACATTTATTAGTCTATACTAGATTTACACTTTTGCTCTGATACCACCTTTGTCACAGCCCACCTTTGGCGATGTGACTGTCCTAGGGAATAGGTAACCATAAAGGTACCAACAACCCGTAGAATCCATTTATACAATATTACAATACAATCAATACCAATTTGGCAGCATAACAGTTGCAAGTATAATAATACCCCAGGCTCACAACCTGCATTAAAGAGGCACTTCCATATAAAGTACTTCTATACTCTCAACTTCATATAAACCAATACAAATCCTCCCAATATTTTATCATTGTTAATCATATTACATTATATCAAATATTAATTTCTGTGTTCACTTAATCATATGACCTTACAGTTTCTAAATCATATAGAGAATTAAATTTAATAAATTATTACAATACTAAACCAATATAGTCCATGGAGCTCTAAATGATTCGTTTAAAACAATAAGCTATAAACAACCTTACTCTCAGTAAAGTAATCCCAAGTGGAGATAAATACTTGAGATCCACTTGCTGGGTCCGCTACTGAGCCTAAAATAAAATACTGTAGGGGTGTGAGCGAAACTCAGTGGGTACTTATAATAAATAAGAAATAGTATATGAACATAGATACAATAATAAATTTATTAAATTTCCAATATAATGATTTAAAAGATAATTTTTAAATAATCGATAACAATTTAGGTTTAACATCTAGGTTCCAAGGAAACTGCAGAGGAGAAACAATTTTACAATGATCAATAATGAATTAAGATCCAATATCAGGATATCAATATACTAGTGTGGAACAAACAAATTTTCTAATGGTCAATAGCAGTAGAGTGTCAATTTTAGGATTTCGGTATATTATTGTAGAAAACACAATCGGGATCTAATAACGATAGTCAATAACAGTAAGAATTCAATACAATGATCAATACAGTCAGGATTTAATGACAATGATCAGTAACGGTCGAGATTCAATACGATGATCAATAACAATCGGTTTCAATTCGATGATCAATAACAATTAGGACTCAATATCAATAATCAATAACGGCTGGGATTTAATAGTAGCGAACAATGACAGTCGGATTTCATTAACAGTGAACAATGACAGTCGGGACTTATTAGTAGTTCAAATGACAGTAGGGATTAATTAGCAGTGAACAATGACATTTGGGATACTTTAGCAATTAACAATAACAATTGGGATACATTAGCAGTGAACCATAACAGTTGGGATTCAATAATTTTATTTTAGCAGAAATCACAGTATTGGAAGCGGTGTGTTTCCCAGTGTAAATAGAGGAGTGGCGGCTAATGCCTTGCTCACTCATATCAGTAAATAGTGGAGTGGCAGCTATTGCTTACTCACTCATAATAGTATAGAGCGTAAGACTGATAAGGTCTCACAGCTAAAATCACCCCTCCTAGCTGAGGTGGATATGCTCACCCTATCCGCAGGCTTTCCCGCGTGCACACAGTCTTATGTAATTACCCATATCAGTCAGGGATTTCTGCTTTCAGTAATATAATAAGATCACTTTGGATCCAGTATATGAGTTTTTCAATGTTTTGAATCAACAGTGTACATTGATGAATCGTATAAGATTCAATAAAAGATAAATAGTGTACATTAACGAATTACATATGATTCAGAGAAAGGTGATCAATTGAAGGATCAAAGGAATTTTATACTTAGATCAATTAGTTCCTTAAAGGAACATGATTATGAGAACAAATTATCAATAAGGGTAAGCTGAGTTTTCAAATGAGAACCATTAATTCAGGAAAGGATTTATTTCAGTGAAAAGATTGATATATGGAAGGTGAACGCTTTTACAATGTTTAAATAGA
This sequence comes from Vernicia montana, assembly GCA_949750685.1. Lineage (NCBI taxonomy): Eukaryota > Viridiplantae > Streptophyta > Magnoliopsida > Malpighiales > Euphorbiaceae > Vernicia > Vernicia montana. Next base: position 13,637 of record CATKHJ010600168.1, read on the forward strand.
GTACAGTTTAATACTTGTAGTCAAATGATAATAATAGGCCAAAGACCTCAATGAAGGAATTCAATATCAATAATTAGGCTAAAGGCCTCATTAAAAAGAATTTAATTAATAGTAAATATGCCAAAGGCCTTATTAAAAAGTATAACTCAAATAATTATTTTATTTAAGAAATGTAAGGTTTACAAGGTACTCACCTTGACTTCCTTAGCTCCTAATATAAGCCTTTAGTATACTTGGTAGTGACGCTGCTCAATTTCTAAACATCTATTTCCTTTCAGGTTCTTCGTTGAACCACATCCTTTATACCATTTAACCAATAATTATTAATTACCTTATCGATTTGACTATTTCAATTCTAAGTCTAATACTATCGTTTACTATCGATGCAATTCAGTATATTCAGTAGCATATACATATGCATATGCAGTAATTTGTAATATTCATTAATTGATTTTTAGAAATTCAATACTCTTTCACATTAGATTTATATTGAATAATCACATTCAATTCATTATTCATTATTCATATGCATATACGAAATGATATCGTTTGATGTAAGAAATGAGCCAATTTTTGAAGCAGAAATTATTAAAGCCTGTTACACGGTTCATCACATGACCATGTGACCACCCATGTACTAAATAAAATTTATCTAGAATGTATGGAGCTTATCATATGGCTCACCACATGACCGTGTGACCACCTGTGTGATGAGTCTGGGCAGGATATTTGAAAGTGGAGATCTAAGTACTTCACATTCACTAAGTCATATATCACAATACACATATCCACTTTACATTTCCTTTTACACATATATTATACACATATCAATTATCATTTTTAATTTTTTACACTTGACATAATTCAGTCTCTAAATCCATCTTTTGGGCTACTCCATTTCAGATTACCCATTCAATCTTTAAACATAACCAGTTTCAGTTCAAGGAGAATTTCTCTTTGTACACAATAAATCTTTTAATTTCCTTTTACAAGTGAACACTAGAGACATTTTCCTCCAACTTTTATGTTTTGACTATGTTCGAAATTTGTTCGTAAAGTCCTCTATAAACTCAAACAGTTCAAGTTTACTCAGGAAACCCCCAAATCCGGGTCAGTCCCTTTTCAAGAGACATATCTCATTACACATCAAGAATTTCACAAAAATATTTTATAAGCCTCTAATTAAGGTAAAAAAATACAACTTTAATGTTTTATACTTCTCCAAATTCGGCCTCTAAATGGTCAGTATGGGTGTTCTAAGTTTCAGCTCAATTCAACACCTAGGTCTACTAAATTAAGCTGAATAATCAAATCAAGCTCTATTATGTAATTTAAATGCAATCAACTCATAAATTCTTTCAATTCACTTCATAAGACAACCATAAATATCAAAAAATAAAAATAAATAATTTCCTTTAATTTTTCTATATATATATTGAACCATATGTAGAAGAAGAGGAGAAGAGATTTTATAATTTCAACACTATAAGTTACTTGTTCATACTTTGAATGAAATTTGGAAGACAAGAATTTGAAGTTACCTTGAAGTTTTGTGAAACCCTGGTGAAGAACTCTTTGAACCTGCCATCTTGAGAGAAAGAAGTTAGAATTTTCTTCTTTTTGACTAATAATAGCAATTGGTGATTTTAAAGCTTTTTAGATAAGCTTTAAGCAAATGAATGGTCATGATTTGTTAAAAGTAATCATGTGGCTAGTATTTTTTAACCCAATTTTGTTTTTATAATCTTCATTTATTTGTAGATAATTATATACATAATTTGAATGGTATAATTACATTGTAGAGGATAAGAAAAGATAGTGTTCGTGAAGGTGAAGGACATCCTCACTGCTTATGCTAGTTAGTAGCAAGCTAAGGTGAGTTCATGATATGCTAATGTAATATGGGCATCCATACTTGTGACATGCGATAACCATATAAGCTTTATTGAAATCCTAGCAATTATTCCTATTGCATATTCATACCCAAATTGCTATCTCTTTTCTATGCTAGGATTACCTATTGAAGGCGGCCTATTTCTAAATTTCATACCTATATTGGAACTATTGATATCTCAAATATTACTTGAGATTATTATTGAAACCTAGATTGGTTATTGAGGCATATTTCTTTCATATATGCCATATTGTTCAATCATCATATGAGATCATTATTGAGATTCTATCAAATTCTTGAAGCAAATTTCTTTCATATATGCCATATTGTTCAATCATCGTATGAGATCATTATTGAGATTCTATCGAATTCTTGAGGCATATTTCTTTCATATATGCCATATTGTTCAATCATTGTATGAGATCATTATTGAGATTTTATGGAATTATTGAGGCATATTTCTTTCATATATGCCATATTGTTCAATCATCTTATGAGATCATTATTGAGTTTCTATCGAATTTTTAAGGCATAATATCTTTCATATATGCCATATTGTTCAATTATCGTATGAGACCACTATTGAAATCCTATCGGATCACTAAGGCATAATTATTTTCATACATTCCATATTGTTAATTATTACGAGATACATATACATATATTGTATACATATGAATATGAGAAATAAGAAATCCCCAACTGATGTGGGGTTATACATTAGACATGTACACATGGTAAAGAGCCCGCTGATAGGGTGAGCTTATCCAAATTTTAGCTAAGAAGGGTCTGAGGTCCTAGCCGTGACACCTGATCAATCTTACATTATATTATGTGATAAGAGTAAGTAAGGCGTTAGCAACTACTTTGTTTACTATGAGGGAAGCATACCACTTTCGATCTATTAGTTTATGCTAAATTAATATATGAGATACCTTGTATCATAAGATTATTCATTTCATACCTTATTTGTATCCGCCAGCATATTCAACTTATATACTATGACTCTTTAAAATTAAGGTTTGCCCTGATACCATATATGTCACACTCCAACTTCTGAAGTATGACTGTTATAAGGCATAGGGAGACATAAGGTCACCTAAACCCGTAAAACCCCTATTCTATGATATGACAAGCACATAATTCAATAAACATATATCCTAAATTATAACCATTAAAATCCATATTCATTCACTCATCAAATATCAAAGATGTCCAACATATACTAATCGGATACTCAAAGTATACCAACCATATACCTCATGTATACCATTTATATACTGATATTTCCATCATTAATCAATCATATAACTATTCATGATATTAATTGCCATAATTCGATATAACATATCATATTATAATTACTGACCATTATAAAGTATTCAAATTATCCAATCACCGAAACACTACAACCATAATAATCTATAGAGCTTTAAATAAAATAACCCAAAGAATCAGGACATGGTCATCATACATTTAGTAGAGCAATCCCAAGCGGAGGTTGAAACTTGAGATCTACTTTGCTGAGTCTGCTACTAGACCTAAAAACAATACACAAGAATCGAAGTAAAACAGTATATATATAGGTGAGTATTTAAATGTAGTATTAATAGGATTTAATTGTATCAACACCAGGGAGGAGACCAAAAGTAATAAGTAATTGTTTAAGAACAATAGTACCTTTTAGCAGAAATCATGATTTTTGGAAGCGGTGTGATTCCCACATGTAAATATTAGAGTGGCGGCCTATGCCTTGCTCACTCGCATAGTATCAATAGTGCGAGACTGATCAGATCTCATGGCTAAGACCACCCTTCCTAGCTAGGGTTGGGTATGCTTGTCCTACTCGTAGGCTTTACCATATGCATATGAATGATGTGTTACCCCACATCAGATGGAGATTTCTGCTTTCAAGAGTATAAAAGGGAAATTTTGAGCAAATATATCAAATATTATGATAATGTAAAATAATAATGTATAACAATGAACCTTTAGAGAATTCAATTAATTCTATAAATTATGTGAACATTGAGATTCATATTGGTACGTCGAAATTTTTCTCAAAGGAACATAGTTATAGGAATGGTTTGTCAATCAGGGTACGTAAAATTTTCAAATGAGAGGTATTGGCTTAAGAAAAGGTTCATTAATTTGAAGAGGTTAACACACAGAAGGGTAGGCACTTTTATAAATTTTAATTTGAATAGAATTTTTAGTACACATACATAGATAGTAGTGAGTAGGTCGAAGGCGTCTTTGAAGAGATTTCTTTGATACATTAGTTTCATAAGGAGATATAAGGTTTTCATTTGAAGATAACAAGGGTTTTAGTATACAAGTATTAGTTTCCATAAAACTTACGCATTTAGATTAAGATTTCAAGTACTCACCTTTACTCCTTAGCTCCAAAAAGTAACTTGCAAGCAAGAAGGATGCTTTTCACTTCCAGAGTTTTTCCTTTAACTTTTCCTTTAGGCTCTACAATTATTCATACCATTCCAATCACACCTCAATCAATTTTAGTAATTCATTTATCTTAACTTAACCTAATCTTAATACTAGTCCTATTTTATTTAGCTTAAAACGTACTACAACAATTCTACTCAATCGTAATCATACCATGTTTAATTCATAACACAACACATATAAATACATATCGAAATTTACAACACATTTAGGTTTACTTTCTTATTTTGGCCAAATAGGCCTAAGTTACAAATCCAAATTATATGGTTCTCATTGGTAATTTCAAGTTCATAGTCAATCGATTTATCAAACAAGCATTTCATACACAAAAGAAATTTACTTAATTTGGTACAGTTTCTCTAATTCATCATATTTTCATACATTATTCATTTAATTAAGTTTGACCTTGTGACATTATTTCTATCATATCTCACATTTTATTAATCCAAATAAGTTGATTCCTTTTTCATGTTAAACCAAATATATGGATCTATAACATATTCAAAATTGAGCTTATAATTCAATCCACGAAAATTATAGTGGTGATACAAATCTGGTTCTATTCCTGCTACAGGGACAAACTGAGCATATCACATTCACTTGAGTATATCTCAAAATTTATACTTTAAAATAAAATTTCCTTTTACTTAGAGTTATTGAAGACACTAAGGAACATTTCTTATATTTTGAGTTTAGCTTGGTTCTGTCTCTAAAGTCTTCAAATTAGAAGATTCAATTCAGGTTGCAGGTTGAATTCGGGTACAAGGTCAGTTACAGTGGAAGCTCTATTTCTCATAATATACTTGGAATTTTATCGAGCCCTTTTATAGGTTAATCATTCACATATCAATAGTTTTTGGATTCTCCTAATTTTGTATCTATTATCCAAAATTCATGAGGTAAATTCTCAGATTACCAACTAAGTTGGTTTAAAGGATTTTTCAGACCTTAACATCTTCACTAGATTGTATCTCAAAATCTAATTATCCAATTAAAGTTTTCTTTTACATATATCTTATAAACATGTAAATTATCATTTTTCATGTTTTATATTTGGCCTAATTCAGTCTCTAAAGCTATCAATTGTGCTACTCTAATTTGGATTACCTGGATTACCCATTTAGTTTGTGAACAGTACCAGTTTCAATTCAGGTACGATTTATCCTTTCACACATTAAATCTCTCAAATTTATTTTATAGTTGCATATTTGAGACATTTATCTATAATTTTTATCTTTGATTTACCTCCAAATTCTGTTCATAAAGTTCTCTATAGGTTCAAAGAATTTTGGTTCCTCACAAAACCCTAATTCTGGGTCTGTATACTTGTAGGAAGAATATCTCATTATCCTTTAGGAATCTAATCAAACCCTTTCATGGGTCTATATTTAAGATAAAATAATACAATTTTCATGTTTTGTCTTTACTAAAAATCAGATTTTAAATTTCTCAATCAGCGGTCATAAGTTTCAGTTACATATGTCTCTTATGATCTTAATGCAAACTCTAGGTTTCAATTATTTTATTTTCTTGTTTTCATACACACTAATCATCATTAAACAAGTATTTTATCTAAATAAAAGCCTCCCATATTATCATAGTGAGGCTGAACAAAAGAGAAGAAGAAAAGAAGAAGAATTTTGCAATTATTCAAGAAACAACCCAATATACATCTTTATAATGAGGAAAGAAGTCAAGCTTGTAGAGATCTTACATTGGAATGGGTTGGTTCTTGATATTGGATACTTGGCCAAACCATTTTTTGTGAGAAAGGAAAGTTTTTACTTTCTTGAAAGTGTTGTGAAAAATGAAGAAGTAATATGTGTTAGTGTGTTTTTATAATATGATGGATGGTTGAGATTGTCCCAATTTAATCTAATGGCTTAGATTAATAGATTTCTAATGAAGTTGTAAGAGATATTTTGAAGGAAGAAAAATTGCGGTGTAGAAAATTTGAGTAATTAAAATTAAGAAGAATAAATATAATTTCCTTTAGTATAAAGAATTTGCTTAGTGGAAAGTGGGGTCCATCCTCCACTAATTTACATTTAAAATTCTAGAAATTATTTTAAACAAATTTTACTCCATTTCTATTACTAACCATACATGGCCGACCCACCGTAGTGTGGATTGGGCCTCACACTTAATTCACGTACACATGCACAATTACACTTCTATTTATGATAGTTTTTAGTAAAATGACTATTATACCTTTAACGCATATTCATATACTCATTTGTTAATGTACATAATTAATCATACTCATATCAATATTTATGTAACATACTTATTAACATTAATTATTTTCATAATAAACATATGCACAAAAGTATTGTGGATATCACAAATCTAGCTAAAATTTACATAGGTACGATTAGGCACTTCAACATTCAAATTTGATCTCATTAGTTCAATAGGCATTCAAATTCTCTTTCTACTCTATCGTGACTAATATGTATGAGTCAGGTGGACTTAGGATATTACACCGTCTATCCTTAAGTCACTTCCTCCATATATCAAAACTAAATCCCTAGTTATTCTTAAGTACTTAAGGATAGCTTTGAATGCATTCCAGTGATCTAATCCTTGATTGGATTGGTATCTTCTAATCAAACTAAACAACATATGCGATATCTGGCCTAGTACATAACATGGAATACATTAGGCTTCCAATTGTCAAACCATATGGAACCTTAGCCATATTTTCTATTTTTTCATGTGTCTTGGGAGACATAGCCTTAGAAAGGTGGATACCATGCCTAATAGGCAATAATCCTTTCTTGGAATCTTACATGTTGAATCGCTTCAACACCCTTTCCAAGTATTGACTTTGAGAAAGCTCTATCATTCTTTTCAATTTATCTCTATAAATTCGAATACCAAGAATGTAAGTAACTTCTCCTAAGTCTTTCATGGAGAAAGTTTTGGATAGCTAAACTTTTCAGCTGTCAACATACCAATGTCATTTCCAATTAATAAAATATCATCCACGTATAAGATAAGAAAAGTGAGTGCACTCCCACTAACCTTCTTTTACACATAAGGCTCATCATCATTCTTGATGAAATTAAAGGATTTAATTGTTTCACCAAAATGATGATTCCAGCTCCTCAAAGCTTGCTTAAGTCCATAAATGGATCTCTTAAGCTTACACATTTTGGAACCTTCTTTAGATTTAAAACCTTTAGGTTATTCCATGAATATATCTTCCTCAATGTTACCATTAAGAAATGCGGTCTTGACATCCATTTTCCAAACCTCATAATCATAGTGTGTTGCTATAGCTAATAATATCCTAATGGATTTAAGCATGGCTACTGGTGAGAAGGTTTCCTCATAGTCAATTCCTTGCCTTTGACAAAACCCTTTCGTTACTGGGCTTGCTTTAAACGTCTCTACATTTTCGTCTGCGCCAATCTTTTGCTTGAAAATCCATTTGTTCCCTATAGGTACAATACCCTTGAGTGGATCAATACATTCCCTCACTTGGTTTGCATACATGGAATCCATTACAGATTTCATAGCTTATAGCCATTTGGAGAAATCTATATCTGATATAGCTTGCTCAAAAGTAGTAGGATCATCACCATGATCAACTTCCTCATGAATGAACAACCCTTGTACATTATCATGAAGAAGTTTGTATCTTTCCAGAGGATGAGATACTTTAATAGATCTTCGAGGTATTTGTGTGGAAATATCATTAACTGGAGTTAGATCATCACGGGGTTTATCAATTTCCATTTGATCATTTTGTTGGATTTCTTCTGATGACCCTTCATCCAAAATTTATTTTCTTCCTTTGCCACCTTCTTGAAGAAACTATTTCTCAAGAAAAATGACATCTCGACTAACAACAATTGTTTGCTCTGTAGGAATATAAAAATAATATCCTAAACCAATTTTAGGAAATCCAACAAACCTACCCTTTACAGACCTTTCTTCCAATTTATCTATTTTCAGCTTTTTAATGTGTGCTGGACACCCCCAAATCTTAACATGTTTAAGACTTGGTTTCCTATCATACCTTATCTCATATGGAGTAATAGGAACAGATTTGGAAGGAACTCTGTTAAGGATATAAATGGCAGTCAGCAGTGTGAATCCTCATAAAGAGATAGACAAGTCGGTATAGCTCATCATAGAATGCACCATATCCAATAAAGTGTGATTTCTCCTTTCTAATACACCATTCAATTGTGGCATTCCGGGAGGAGTTAACTATAATATGATGCCATGTTCTTTAAGAAAGTCTTTAAATTAAGTACTTAGGTATTCACCTCCTCGATATGATAGTAGGATTTTAATACCTTTTCCCATTTGTTTCTCAACTTCATTTTTGAATTCCTTGAATTTTTCAAAAGATTCATATTTATATTTCATTAAATATACATACCCTAACTTTGAAAGGTCATCTTTTGATGTAATGAAATATAAATATCCACCTCTAACCATTTCACTAAATGGACCTCATACATCACTATGTATGAGTTCCAAAACTTATTTGGCTCTTTCATTTGTCCAAAAAAAGGTGAACAAGTCATTTTGCCTTGGATACAAGACTCACAAAATGAAGTAGGTTCAGAACCCATAGGATTGAGGATCCCCATTTTCTCTAATTTTGATATCCTATCTTCGGCAATATGACCTAGTCTAAGATGCCAAATATGTTTTGAACTAGGGTTTATTTTTATCATGGCATTTATATTAGTTATGCTTGGAGTCATATTATTATTACCATTATCTAAATAATAACGACCATCAAGTACATAACCCATACCAACGATTCTATTACAATAATAGATAATACAAACATCTTTCTTGAATAAGAGTTCATAACCCATACTAGCCATACTAGTTACAGAAATGATGTTCTTATAGGCATTAGGAATATACAAAACATTTTTTAATAATAATACATAATCAAAAAGATCAATTGAAGTAGATCCAATAGCTTTGGCTGCAATACTTGCTCCATTTCCTAGCTTTAAGATCACTTCCCCATTCTCTAAACTTCTACTGCTTGTTAATTCCTTCATAGAAGTACAAATGTGAGAATTTGCACCACTATCAAGTAGCCAAGCCTTTGATAAACCATGTGAAATATTGGAAATTGAACAATTAAACGACATACCTTCCGAAGGCTTGCCCTTCGCTTTGTTCTTTTTCTTGCCCTTCAAATATTCTAAATACTTTGGGCAATTCCTTCTCCAATGTTCACTTTGGCCACAATGGAAACATTTTCCATCGCCATCCGAAGCTACCATTGTGGGCTTATCCTTTCTTACACCGCTACTTGGCTTGAGTTTAGAGGCTTTCTTTTTGCTTTTCTTCTTGGTAGTCTTACTACTAGATGCAACTAAAGAAACCTCCTTACCCTTGCCTTTGGTTGAACCTTGTGTAGTAACAAGACTATTATACAACTTGGCAAGAGTGAATTTAATCTTATTCATATGATAGTTCATTATGAAATTAGAGAAAGATTTCGGTAGGGATTGTAGGATCAAATCCATTTGAAGGTTGGCATCCATGTAGAAGTCTAAATTCTCCAATTGCTCAATGAGCCTGATCATCTTATGAACATGTGGCCCAACCTTCTCTCCCTTATGCATCTTGGTTTGGAACAACTGCTTTGATATCTCATATCTAGTAGTTCTACTTTCTTCCCCATATAACTCTTTTAAATGGTTCAGAATGTTCCTGGCCTCAATATAATTTTCATGTTGTAATACGACCCTTAGGCTATAGAAAAGCTTAGAACCGAATTAAAATGAATTAGAACCCTAGGAACGAATTCAAATCAAGAACGAAGAAGCTTGACCCGTTTTCAAACCTGTTGAAAAGAACCAGAGCTATTAAGTTGAACGCCACAAGTTGCCTTGATAAG
>CATKHJ010600239.1:0-23965 GCA_949750685.1 Vernicia montana
AAAATACTAATGGACTTCAAATATACATTTAATACAATGGAACAATTGATTTATATAAACATATATTTATTGCCATATAATAATGTTGTTTTACATTTACATAATTATATACACTGCTCTAGGGCATATACTCTAACATAACTCCCAACATATTGAGAATTAAATCAAGACCTTTTTCAATCATCAAATTAACATTCTAATCTTCAACTTTTCTGTTTTAACCATTATCAAATTCGGGCTCTATCATTCTTCAAATGGAGCCTCAAGTTCCAGTAGTTTGACCTTCTCACAAAACCTAACCCTTGGTCTCCTTCACTACTTTTTCCCAATACCTCCACATCATTTTTCCTCCACTTGAACACTCTTAATCATGCTTATTTCTTCCATTCACACTTCAAACAACATTTCCCTCTAATTTTCCCATCATTCCCAAAGCACCAACTCAAAGAAAAAGAAAGAAATCTCAATAGAAACTTAAGTTGCTTACTTAGAAGTACAAAATACACAATGTTAATACTTAGACTTACCTTGTCTATGCTTTCTTCCCTTCTTTCCTTCTCTACCTGACCCCCTCTCTTCATTCTTCCTCTTCTTTCCTTTCTTTTCTTACTTAGAAGTTCTTTAGCTAAATAATAAGTTAGATAATGAATTAAGTAGTTTTAATACTTATCCTTATGAAACTTCTAAGCTCTTTCCTTTTTGTTTTCTTTTTTTTTTAATACTTATCACTATCATTTGTCCTCTCAACCTCCAATCCGGCCACTTCTTCAATTTCTTATATATATATATTATTTATTATTTATTTTTATAATTATCTAGTTATATATTGATTACTTATATAGGCATTTTGACCATTTTGCCCTTTTTTAAGCCTAAACTACTCTAAACCTTCAAATTCATGTATGAAATTATGTTTAATTACATTTTTAGTGTTCTAAGGTCCTACTTAACCTTTCCCTTATTTAATTTCTTCAGTCTGGATTTTATTAAAAATCCTGAAATCGAAATCTGATAGTTTCGTGATTTGCCTACCGATTTTACTTAGGTATTTTCTATACTCTTCTCTAATTCAATTTTTACATTCCATCACTTCTAACATCTTCACATTTTCCTAAATTATCCAAATAAAATATAAAAATTCATTTCGGGATTGGAATTTGCTAATTCACTTTAAAGGCCTCGATTTCTGAACCCTTACCCTTATTAGGGTTTCGGTTCCTAACTTCCTAATTTCCATCTTAATTCCCTTATTCTACTTAGTTCTATGCTATATTTAGGTCATTGATGACTTACAGACATCTGGGGTGCGACACGTGCGCTCTCCCACTTGATTCTCTCTCAAAGACCCAACTCAACCCAAATAGACTCGATTCCTCACCATTCATTCACCCACCTCTCCTTTGTTCTCAGTTTCTCACTCTCACTCCCTTCGCATACCCAGAATCTATGGCGATTTCCCTCTCTATTTTCGGTGATGTTTGTTCTAAATCGATAATATATTAATTTGGGTTGTTTGGATTTTCTTTTGTTGAATCGGTGTTTCTAGAATAGCTTTTGGGTTTTTATTTGTTTGATGGTCGTTTGAGCAATATCGGGTCTAGTTTCATCGAAGTTGTTATAAGTTTCATCCTTGGTCTTCCAAGTAAAAATCAGGTTTGACTTTACTTGTGTTTAGCTGTCCGTTTTTAGTGTGCAGAAACAAAAGGTAAAAAAACAAGCAAAAGGGTCTAGTCTTCATTTTTTGATTTTTAGTGTTCAGTATACTTTCTATCCCATCTGTGTTCCTTTTTTTAGAGCAAAAAAAAAAACAAATAAACACTATTTTTTAAAAATATATATATATAATCAGCAAGTATTTTTGCCTATTCTTTGGTTTTCAAAAGGAAACTCAGTTTAGCGGTTAGAGAGGGACTTACCATCTCTTGCCGTTGAGCTCTCTTTTGGAGATCAAAGCTCCCTTTCTGTGGGGGACTTGCCGCCACAGAAAAGGGAAAAGCTACTGCATAAAATCCTTTTTAGCATGAATGGATAAATGGTTTTATTAAAAATTTGTACCTTAAAAGAGGATAATTAAATCGTGAAAATAGAAAATTTTGTTTAATTTGGGCAAAAACTAAAATTAATAAGCCAATATTGCAATATGTGTTCATTTTGAGTTTTTTTGTTATATATGCCTTTTTGTTGGATTATGAAATTGGTAAAGCAAGGTTGATTAAAATGAATCTTTTTTTTTTTTTTTTGTGTTTTTTTAAGTCTGTGTTAAATTTTTTTTAAAAAAAATTGGTCTCTTTCTTTCTTTTTCATGGGTCTATTTTCACTGAAGAAATGGGTATCAAGTTATGGATTTTTGGTGAATTGACAGGATGATGATGTTCTTGGTTTGTTGTTGTTACATTAAAAAAATGGTTTAAACAAGTTTGGTTGATACAGAATTAGGTCTGATGTATGGAATTCATATTGATCCTATGTTTTGTTCTTCTAGCAGTTTGATTCCTGTGTATTTGATTTTTTAGTTTGTTCAAAATGGTTAAGATTTGTTCCTGTTTTGATTGAACATGGGAATGGCTTTGAAGATTCTTGTGGTCTGGATGTTTATAATCTAGAGTTTATTGTTACTAATTGCATAATTTCCAGATTTATAGAAGTGAAAATTAAGGGTTGTGTATTTGGCAATCTTAGCATGATTTTGGAAATTATTCAAGTTGACAACCTGCAATTTAATAGAAGGTTATGTTATTTGTTAATGCTATTGCCTTGAACTATTAGTTTATCGATTTAATTTTTGCTTTTGGATTCTCACGTCCCATGTAGTTTTGGATTGAAGGATAAAAAGGGATTTATTGTTAGAAACTCAATTGAGAAAATGTGATGGTAGTTGTTTGTTGAATCCAAGATTTTGAATTCCATAGCCCTTTGATGATTGAGATTACATTTTGAATTCACTATATGACCTGTTCCATTTCTTTTATGATTCGAGATCTATTACTACTTCCATATATGACTTTGGGATTTTTAAAAATGGATATTAATGCTTTGTTTTCTCTTGGAATTCAATGTGATTCTGTTGTTAATGTTTTTATCTTTCAAATGGAATCTATTGAAGTAAGAATTTTGCGTATTTTATGACACAACGTAAGCAGAAAGGCAAAACCAATTTAGGATTTAAGTTTTCTGAATATTATTTGATGTCCTAAAACAGGTAAAACAGAAGTTTAAATAGGAGCCCCAAAATCCTAAACATGGAAACTGCCAAAAATGGCAAATACATAATAATACATCAAAATAAACTAAAGATTAAAATAAGGCAAACGCCACATACGGCGTTTAAATCCGAGTTTCCTACCAAAAGTTACAAGCAAATTGAAAAGTTACCATAAATAGAAAAACGGCTAATATATGAGCCCAAATGAAGGAATTTAGCTGAAAAATGATGATGATCATCGCTAAAGACCATTTCCCTTTGGATCAAATACCTATAGGGCCCAAATTTCCAGCTGTCTCGGGCCACTATTTCTTCTGCTTGGCCCGCTGCTTGTCCAGACGGCTCAAGAACTCTTCTGCAAGCGCCTCCATGTCATTTTAAAAATAGCTTCAACTTTTAACTTAATTGTTCAAATGGATATATACAAAAAAGAAAAATATGGTTTTATATTAAATATTCTTTTTGTTAGCTTCCATATAGTCAAAATTCTAATTAAATTTTTCCTTTTGAGCTTAGTTAAACTTTGAAGCATAATATATATATATATATATATATATATATATATATATATGCATTGTTTTGGTTGAACCGTTATGTGCACTTGTTGATATTTCTTGTCTTAGTTACATTAGTGTTTGTTGTGTTTTGGGCGATGATGATAATCAGATCCGAAAATATATAAATATTAAAAGAATTAATTTAATTTTTGGCGTGGTAATTAGGAATTGATAATTTAATTTAGTTTAGTTAAAATTGTGAATAATTTATATTGAGATAAGTTAATATTAGTGGTTCCTTACGTTAATCAAAATAACTTTGAGCCATGAATTGAATTCATTCGATAATTTTAGGCCCCAAATTAAATTCATTCAGTTATAATTTTGCAGCCAGAGTTAATTGATTCTTTTACCTTTTTTTAGAATGTGAGAACCTGAGCCCACTAATTTTAAGAAATAAATTTTTCTTTTTGAGGTGTTTGTTTTGTTGCTTCTGTATCCATATGCTTGCCGAACCTGTGTTTGATGATAATTGCAGCTTTGTTTCCTAAAAGAAAACATTATTAAACAAAAGATTGAGTTTGAAATTTTTTTTTTTTTTTTTAAGTCTTAGGAATTTTTTTTATTTGTATTATTTTCATTTCTTTGTAAATTGCTGAATTTATAATTATGTAATTTTTATTTTCCATGTAATTTTCATTCTTTTATGTAATACATATTTTTGTATTTTATAATTATAACTATTATAATTTTTTTATATGTATATATACTTTTATATTTTGTAATTATTCTTTATTTATCTTAATGATATTAGTTTTTTTACATTAGTTTATTTCTTGTTTCTTATTTTCTTTTATATTATTATGTGATTGTTGTTATTAATATAATAATCAATTAATCTCAATAAGCTCAAATCAAATTAAAGTTTCCATTTTATTCAATTAATCTTACTCTCATTTATTCAAACAAAAAAGATTCACTTTTAAAATAATAAAAAATAAAAGATATTTTCACATCTTTGTTTAAATTGCAAAAAAACATAAGTGCACTAAATAAATAATAAGAGATAAATATTTCAACGCCAATTTCATATTTTAAAAATCAATGCATAGGGTGCCTTACACCTTCCTTATGCATTTGAGATTCCCGAACCCAAATTTTGGTCTATCAAATAAATTTTTCAAAGGTTTCCAACTGAACCTTTTAAAACAAATTAATAGGTGGCGACTCCATTTTTACCCATTTTTATTTTTAAAATTCAAAATTTTCTTTTTTGCCATTATGTTGCAGCGTTAAAAACGTTATTACATTAACAATTACGTTGCTAAATATTATTGATGCAATTTCCAATTCCAAAATTAGATAGATTGGAATTAGAAGAAAAAAAAATACCTAATGTCAACCTTCTTATATGTAAAATCCATCTTATTTCATTGATGGTGCAAAAGTCAACTCTGGTGAAAAATGGATATCTATCACAAAGGGTAGGCAACCATTATAGCACCATACCTATGTAAACACGACCCAAAAAGCAACCTCTATGGCCCATAAATATGATGTAAAATCTACAAGAATAAAAATTAATTGTTAATCCGCAATACATGATTTTATTTTCTAAAAAAAAAATTAGACGTTTTTTAGCATAAAAGATTTGTGAAAGATAAGACAACAATCCACTCTGCCTTAGAGAGCTTGGAGGAGTTGGATAACATTGATGATTCACTATGTATCCCTTGGTCGAGGCAACCTTCGCAACTATATCATAGATTTTTTTCTCTTATAGAAGGAGAAATGGAGAGAAAAAAAACTATTTTAAAAAATATAAAAATTGTCAATCTCGTAACACGTACTTCTAATTTCTAAATGGTTTATTTTGAAAAAAAAAATAAGAAGGACCTATTATTTTTCATATGAATAATATTGTTTAATCCACTAAAATCTATCTAGCCTATGTAATTCCTTGGTGGCTTCACTAACATGTTCAAGTTAACAATTACGTTGCTACATATTATTGAAGCAATTTCCAATTCCACAATTAAATTGATTGGAATTAGAAAAAACATATCTAATATCAACCTTCTTATATATAAAATCCACCTTATTGCATTGATGGTGCAAAAATCAACTATTTCAACGTTGGTGAAAAATGGATATGTATCACAAATGGTGGGCAATCATTCTAGCACCATACCTACGTAACCACGACCCAAAAAGCTATCTCTATTGCCCATGAATATGAAGTAAAATATGCAAGAATCAAAATTAATTGTTAATCTGCAATACATAATTTTTTTTCAAAAAAAAAAATTGGACATTTTAGAGCATAACAGATCTATGAAAGACAAGACAACAATCCACTCTACCTTGGAAAGCTTGGAGGAGTTGGGTAGCATTGATGATTCACTATGTATCCCTTAGTCGAGACAACCTTCGTAATTACATCATAGATTTTTTCTCCTATTGAAAGAGAAATGGAGATAAAAACCTCTTTTAAAAAAAATAAAAACTGTTAATCTCGTAACACATATTTCTAAGTTCTAAATGGTTTATTTTGACAAAAGATTAGAAGTACCTATTGATTCTCCATAGGATTAATATTATTTAATCCACTCAAATACATCTAGCCTATGGAATTCCTTGGCAATTTAACTAACACGTTCAAGTTAACAATTACGTTGCTAAATATTATAGATGCAATTTCCAATTCCACAATTAGAGAGATTGGAATTAGAAACAACATATCTAATGTCAACCTTGTTATATGCAAAATTCACCTTTTTACGTTGAAGGTGCAAAAGTCAACCCTTTTAGCATTGGAGAAAAATGGATATCAATCTCCAAATGGTGGGCAATCGTTCCTGCACCATACTTACTGAACCACAACCTAAAAAGCAACCTCTGTGGCTAACGAATATAAAGTAAAATCTACAATAACCAAAATTAATTGTTAATCAGCAATACAAGATTTTTTTTTAAAAAAATAATAATAAAAAAAAAACTTAGACCTTTTAAAGCATAATAGATCGATAAAAGACATGACAACAATCCATTCTACCTTGGAGAGCTTGGAGGAGTTGGGTAACATGGAGTATTCACTATGTATCCCATAGTCTTGTCTAAATTTGCAATTTCGTCTTAAATTTTTTCTCCTAAAAAAGGAGAAATGGAGAGAAAATATGTTTAAGAAGATAAAAAATTATCAATCTTGTAACACATACTTCTAAGTTCTGTATCGTTTATTTTCACAAAAAATAAGAAGTGCCTATTGATTCACTATATGAACAATATTGTCTACTGCATTCAAATCTATCTAGTCTAATTAATTCCTTGGTGGCATAACTAACATGTTCAAGTTAACAATTATGTTGCTAAATATTATTGATGCAATTTCCAATTCCACAATTAGATGGATTGGAATTAGAAAAAACATACATAATGTCAACCTTTTTATATGCAAAATCCACCTTATTGCATCGATTGTGCAAAAGTCAACTCATTCAGCATTGGTGAAAAATGAATATCTATCACCAAGGGTGGTTACAGCACTATACCTAGGTAACCATGACCCAAAAAGCAATTTTTGTTGCCTACGAATATGAAGTAAAATCTGTAAGAACCAAAATTAATTGTTAATCAACAATACATGAATTTTTTTTCTAAACAATAATAAAAAAAAAATTTAGACGTTTTAGAGCATAAAAGATCGATGAAAGACAAGACAACAATCTACTCTGCCTTATAGAGTTTAAAGGAGTTGGGTAGCATTCATGATTCACAATGTATCCCTTAGTCGAGGCAACCTTCACAATTACATCATAGATTTTTTCTCCTATTGAAGGAGAAATGGAGAGAAAAACTTGCTTAAAAAAAATAAAAAACTATCATTCTCGTAACTCACACTTATAAGTTTTAAATGGTTTATTTTGACAAAAAATAAGAAGTACATATTGATTCTCCGTATGATTAATATTGTCTAATCCACTCTAATTTATCTTGCCTATAAAACTCACTAGTGGCTTAATTAACCTATTCAAGTTAACAATTATGTTGCTAAATAGTATTGATGCAATTTTCAATTTCACAATTAATTGGATAGGAATTAGAAAAAACATACATAATATCAACCTTCTTATATGCAAAATCCATCTTATTGCAGTAATGGTGAAAAAGTCAACTCTTTGAGTTTTGGTGAAAAATGGATATCTATCTTCAACGGTGGGCAACCATTCCAGCACAATGCCTACGAAACCATGACCCAAAAAGCAACCTCTATGGCCAATGAATATAAAGCTAATTCTGCAAAAATCAAAATTAATTGGTAATCAGCAATACATTTTATTTTTTCTAAAATGTAATTTTTTTAAAAAAAAACTTAGACCTTTAAAAGCATAAAAGATCAATGAAAAAAAAAAAACAATCCACTTTTTGTTGGAGAGCTTGGAGGAGTTGGATAGCATAAAGTATTCACTATGTATCCCATAATATTCGCAATTACGTCGTAAATTTTTTCTCCTATGGAAGGAGAAATGGAGAGAAAATATGTTTAAAAATTAAAAAACTATCAATCTTGTAATACATACTTCTAAGTTTTGAATGATTTATTTTGATAAAAAATGATAAATGCCTATTGATTCACTGTATGATTAATATTATCTAATCCTCTCAAATCTATATAGCCTATGTAATTCCTCGGTGACTGAACTAACCTGTTAAAGTTAACAGTTACGTATCTAAATATTATTGATGTAATTTCTAATTATGGAATTAGATGGATTGAAATTAGAAATAATCATGGTTGTCAGACCTGGCCGGTTCAACCGGGAAAATCAGGGACCGGACCACAGGCCAGATCGAAGCAACCCCAAAACCCGCTGTATGTGGAAACCGATAAAAACTCGGATGACCCGGCTGGGTACCTAGTGACCTGGAGAACTAGCCACGGGTGAGCCGAGTGAAACGGGTTGGATTTTTTTTTTTTCAATTAATTGAAACCCGAAACGTTGTCGTTTTGGGTTTAAATCCCTAATTCTAAGACTAAAACTCGCTCTCACTCTCACTCTCACTCTCTCGCCCCTCTCTCCAGTTTTGCCTCTCACTATCTGAAACCTATTCCTATCTCTCTCGTGTCCTCTATTTCTTTTCTTCATATCAGTCCTGATAGTGAAGAAGGAAGGGCTTATAAGCATTTGTGAAGTCTGAAATTAAGCAGGAACGTAGCAGAGTGAGAGCTCAAGTATTAATTCTCCCTCAGTTTATGTTTGATTCTTTTTCCTATGAAGTTTTCAAAGTCTGATTGATTCCATGCTTACATATAAACTTTGATATTCTATTCAAAACTAATTGTGGCATCTCAATGTCATATTGCAGGCTTTAGATTTCGTTTTGTCTCCTATAATTTGGCTAAGGTATGAAAAACTTATGAACATTGTTTAGCTATCAAATATTTGATTGTCTTGTTATTTCTAATTTATTTTTCTAATTTATTTTAATCCATTTCATTGGTTGCATATTATAATTTGAAGAGAAAGCATTAAATATGCTAAACAATTTGCAAGACATGTGGATATGTTTATTGATGCTGTAGATTTTGTTCATCTCTGCTGTAGATTTTTGGCCTACTGTTATATTACTTTCTATATTGAGTTTTTTTTAGCTGCAATATTGAGTTGCATTGAAATTAAAGTAGATTTCAAAGGAGCTGAATGTATATATATATATATATATATATATATATATATATATATATATATATAAAGATTTTTGTGTCTCATCTCCAATTTTCAACAGTTATTTTAAGCATCCATTGTAAATTACAATATGGAGATGCTTAAAATTTCACAAAAATTAATGGAGCTTTACTTTCAAACATGGAGACATTAACTGGCCTAGCTTGTTGGAGCCTGGATGGGCCTTGGAGAGAGAATGTCATGTCGACTTGGTCTTTTTATGGAGGATTCTTAGGCTGATTAACTTGTTTAGTTCTTCGAAAATAACAAATTTTAGAAATAATACTTCATTTTCATTTGCCATTTCCATTTCAATCAAATTGGATATTAAAATAAATAAATAAATAAGATGGTTAATTGTTATTGTTGTCTAAGAACTACATTAAAGAGTTTTTCTTAGTCATTAAAGTGTGCATTTGATACTTATTTTTATGATGAGATTCAAGGGTTTTATGTTTAGTTAGCAAGCAAACAGTATTATTTTGATTTGAATGTGTAAAAGTAGTAAAAGATGAATTTTTATCATATTTAGGATGAATTCAAATAATATGATTATTAAAGATTACTGAAAGAACAATTTCCATTAATACTTTGTTATTTCTAAGTAATTGAAATCTTTACATACAATAATAATTATACGTAGTTGATTTGAGACTTTAACAATAGTGCATCAAAAAGAAGAAACACAAGGCATAGCCAATATATACAAGACAATACATATTCCAGAATTCTTAGGGTAAAATACATACTATCAATGATAAAAATAATCATCAAATCTCATTTTTTTTTTAAAAAAAAATTTACAAATTTTTTGCTAGGAAATTATATGTTATACGGTACTGGCTTATTAAACTACATATAGACTGTAATTAATGGCACAAATTTTCACTATACATACATACATATCGCTTTATGTACATGTGTTGCTCTATTCACTTATTCCTGTGAAGGCCAAGTGATCCTGTTCATGGAAATTGTTTAGAATGGAAATTTTAAATACTCAATCTTTAGAGAGGCAATCTACAGGCTCTACACCTTCTGTTCGTGGGAAGATGGATCCTGCTTGGGAGCATTTTAGCTAAAGTCATGCTCCTAATGGAAAAATCATCTTTAATTTCTTTTATTGTGGAACTGCTTATAAAGGTGGTGGAATTAATAGGATGAACTATTACATTGCTGGGATTAAAGATCAAATATCTTCATGCAAAAAAGTTCCTTATGATGCCCATATCAAAATGCAATAATATATTAAGCAAACAATTGAGAAGAAAAAGGATGCACAAATTGCTTATAAGCATGCATATGAAGATGGTGATGATGATCTTACTCAAGTTGACATCAAAGAGGAAAAAGTACAAGAGGTACTTCCATCAACAAAAAAGGTTCTCCAAGTGGAAGGAAAAGGGAAAAGGAAACAAAGTGATGGGATTGCTAATTACTTTGCTCCAAGAACAACTTCAGGTTCTCCACCAAGTCTTAAAAGTGTTTTAGCAAGTAAGGAAGCAATATGGAGAGCTCATATGTCTGTGGCTAGATGATTTTATGATGCTTGCATTCCTTTTAATGTATTACATTCACTTTACTTTCAACCTTCAATGGATGTTATTGCTACAATCGGTCCTAGATTTAAAGGCCCATCTTATAATGATATGCAAGTTAATTTATTGAGGGATTGTAAGAAAGAATGTGAGCTACTTGTTGAAAGTTACATAAGTAATTGGACGAATACTGGATGCACAATAATGGCAGATGGTTGGAGTGATCAAAGGCAAAGAACTTTGATCAACTTTTTGGTTTATTGTCCTACAGGAATATCATTTGTGAAGTCTGTGGATGCCTCAAATGTTGTGAAAGATGCAAAAACATTGTTTAACTTATTTCCTAAGGTAGTTGAATGGGTTGAACCAAACAATGTGGTACATATGATTACTAATAATGCGACAAATTATGTGGCAGCGGGAAAGATGTTGCATGAGAAATACAACAATATTTATTAGTCACTGTGTGCAGCTCATTGCATAAATTTAATTTTGAAAGATTTTAGTAGCATGAATCATGTGTCTAGCCTTGCATCACATGCTTCTAAGGTGACAAGATTTGTGTACAATCATATAATTTTCTTATCTTGGTTGAGGAAAATATATGGTTGGAAGGAGATTGTACGCCCAACAGTGACTCATTTTGCTATTACTTTCATCACATTGAAAAACATTTATGACAACAAGCATGACTTGCAGGCATTGATGACAAGCAAATTTTTCACTAGTCACAAGCTAGCAAAAATTGCGAAGGGGAAAGTTGTTTCTTCAATCGTCTTAGATAATAATTTGGGATGATTGTTTGATCATTGTGAAAATTGTTGGCCGCTTATTAGATTATTAAGTGTGGTAGATTATGATGAAAAACCTTCAATGTGATATGTTTATGAAAGCATGTGCAAGGCTCACAAATCAATCAATCATATGTTTTTAAAGAAGAAGAACTTGTGTGAACCTTATATTAATATCATTGATGAAAGATGGGATAAGCACCTTCGTACCAATATCCATTTAGCTTCTTACTTTTTAAATCTTGCTTTCATATATGAGCAAGGTTTTTGTGAAAATATTAAGGTTATGAGTGGCCTTCTTGATATGCTAGGTACAAAAGCCATATGTGCTGAAGGTAATAAATCAATACAAGAGATAAAAGTGTATCGAGATTGCCAATGAAGCTTTAGTCGACAGTGTGCTCTCACTTCTTCTAAAATAATACAACCAGGTAAAAACTAATTAGTTTATAATAACATTGTTATATTCTATTTTCATTGATCTTGATATAGGAATAATTATATAGTTTACAAATTACGTTTTTTTTTTAATATATATAAAGAGGAAGGGAAACCCCTTAACAGAACACAGAAATCAAACAATACATTGTCTCATATAAGTTACCCTACAAATATCATGGAGAAAAAGAATGTAGATACCCTATGGAGGATCCCTAAACACATAAGAACCAATCTCCAAAAAAGCACCATAATGAGCTAGCCAATCAGCACATACATTCGTCTCCCTATAAACATAATAAATCTGAACATTCAAAGGTCGTTGTATCAATCACTTTGCTTCTTGAATCAAACTTGAGAGTTGGTTGTGCTCCAATTCCTTATGGTTGATAAGATTAAGCACACTACTATTATCCATCTCAATTAGCAAGTTCCTAACATCTTGATCCCAGGCTAACCTCAAACCCAACACCAACCCCCATAACTCAGCCATAGAGATAGAGCATTCTCCAAGATTTGTAGCAAGCCCACACACTCAACCACTAGCATCATTACAAATTACGTGTTTTTGTTTATTTCATTTTTGTTATTAAATATGTAGATGAGTGGTGGAGATTATTTGGACATAGTGCTCTTTTATTGCAAAAAGTAGCAATTCAAATTCTTAGTCAAACATCTTCTTCTTTTGAATGTGAAAGAAATTGGAGTTTATTTTATCGCATTCATACCATGAAAAGAAATAGATTGGAGTATCAAAGGTTAAATGATCTTGTCTATATCAATTATAACTTGAGTCTGAAAAATAGGTACATTATCATTTTCTTAATCTCATTTTGTTGATTTACATATTGTCTCTTTTTGTTTACAATTTAAGTTTATTTATTTTAGACTCCATTACAAGAAGATAGCTTATGACCCTATTGATTATGAGTGTATCAACAAGATTGAATTTTGGGTATTAGAGGAAGAGCCAACTCCAGAACTTGATATGGAAGAACTACAGAATACTTTAAGAAGAGGATGCGATACCAATGATTGAAGAACCTAGCAAGCGCTCACATACTCAAGGTTAGTTAATTTGTAAAGTATATAAAAGAATGTGCTTTCTTTGAATTTAATTAATCATCAATCTTTCTACCTTAGATTATTGGTTGGTAGTTTTATTAAATGATGCAGGTGATGAAGATGATTATGGAGTGAATTGCTTGGAGAATATTGATTTGGAATCATTTGGTAATGTTGATGCAAGTAATTTCTTGGGAAATAACACTGATGCAAGCAATTTTTTGGGTATTGACCCCAATTGATCTTAAGAGATGAAAGTGATTATGATGAGACTTAACCATAGATTTAATTAATTAATTAATTAAATGTAATATATATTTTGTTGAACATTATTATTTTGTTTTTGGATATTATTACTTTGAATGGGTTAAAATTTATGTTGGACATTATTATTTTATGTTGGATATTAATATAATAAAATTATATTGGATATTAATATTATCATAATTTTTTATTTATGTCATTATTTAATTATATATATATATATATTTATATTTTCTACCGAAATGCTTTAATATATAAAAAATCAGTTCAATTTCAGTTCAACCCCAATTCGACTTCTGATTCGTGATTCTCTGCCTTTATAGGTTCATAGACTGGACCAGATCTAAAAACCATAATATAAAATACAAAAAATTGTGAAAGTTGTAGTAAAAAAGTAGATAAAGTTGGTAAAGGTTTTTTTTTTCCTTGAAAATTGTAGAGAAAAGCAGATATATATATATATATATATATATTGGTTTATAGACCGGATCAGATCTAAAAACCATATATATAAAAGTAAAAACTTTTTCTTGAAAGTTGTAACAGAAAAGTAGAGAGCAAAAACTTTTTTCTTGAAAGTTGTAACATAAAAGAGATAGATATATTTATAGGTGTGAATGATCTTGTGTGTGTATATATATTAAAACTTCAATCGATTCCATCTTAATCAAATTGTTTTTTAGTAAAAACTGAACTGAATCAAAATTTAATTTGGTTCATCATATTTAAAATCAAATTAAATTGATATATTAAATAAATCAAACCGAATTGAACTAGTCAGTTTAATTCAACTTTTTAATTTTAATTCAATTTTGCTTACCCCTAGAATCACGTATAAAGGGAGATAAAAATTGTGAAGAGTCCTCCTACAATAGAGTTCTCAATTCATTATCTGTAAATCTCATTCTCATCTTCTCCTATCTAGATTACATAGAAACGAAAATAGGACATGTGACATAAGGATACGTCAATCTCTAAAAATATTAGATATGAAACGCTAATGAAACGTTATATATATATATATATATATATATATATATATTTTGTGTGTAAAAAAGCATAAATATTTCAATATCTTTCAACTCTTATATTACAATTGCATTCGTAGGATATATAAAGTGGTAAAATTGATAATTGCATATGTAGGTGTAGAAAATGAAAAAAGAACAAAAATATATTAGGATTTGTTTTTTATTCGTTCATTTATTTTTTTTCTTTTCCTATTATGATTAATTTTTTTATTAGCTAAAATATCATATTAAAATTTATAATAAAATATATATTTTAAATTTTCTAAAACTGTCCTACAAGTTTTCTCAAGATTTTCAAAAGTTTTTTAAAAATGTTCAAAATTCAAAATAATTAAAAAAATAATGGAAAACCTTTTTTTTTTTTTTAAAGTTTCTTAAACGTTTCTTAAAATTTCTGAGAGGTTTTGATATTCGAAATGTATTCGACACGGGAACATCAACCTTGTAGAGATTTCCGTGCAACCTTACCATCATTAGATAGTTACTCATTTTCGGATAATAACTTCTATTAACTTCCTACAATGGAAGTTACCTTTTTAAATTCAAATAATAACTATTTTGTTATTATTATTTATTACTCCCTCCATTTAATTTTTAATTGACGTTTTTTCAAGATTTTTTTTTCAAACTATCTATTATTTTAGAAAACTAATAAGATTTCATTTTTTTTTTCAATTTTATCATTGTCCTTATTAGTATCCATTACTCTATAATTAATGCATATATTATCTAATACTCTATAGCCAATGAGGGTAATTTGATCTTTTTTTCTAGAACTTGGAATAATTAATTGTTTCTTAATATTTATAAAACAATAAAAAAATCAATTAAAAAGAAATGAAGAGAGTAATTAATTAACTTAATAATTAATTAAGTCATTATGAATCTAGATAAGTACACTCATCAATAAAAATATTGGTTGTATAGTATTTTTCGCTCATCGTAGGCATACTTGAACCCGTATCCCATAATTTTCCACAAATCTAATAATTTATTTTGACCAACAGGGCCGGCTTGGCTTTGAGGCAACTGCCTGCCCCCAAAAAAGTAAAGGCTTCAATTTTTATTTTTTTTTTTGTTAAATAAAAGCCCTAAATTTCTGCCAAAAAAAGTAAAGGCTCCAAATTTTGGCCTATAAAAAATAAAGGCCCCAGTTTTTGTTTTTTTTTTTACACAAACACCCTAATAAGACAAAATATTCTCATATACACTTATTAAATTTTCTATTTCAAAAATGTCTCACTTTTAAAGGTATATCACAAATATATCAAAGATATATCATAAGTATATTAAAAGTATATCATAAATATACAAATAAAAAAGGGCATTTTTTAAAACCTAAAAAGAGAAAAGGATATTTTTGAAAAAAAGTTAAAAAGTTGTATTTGGTGCAATTTCCTTTTTTTTTTTTTTTAAGGCCACAAAAAAAAATTTCTTCTTTTCCAAATGCATGCATTGCCTATAGAATATTATTAACTATATCTATAACAGTTGCTTCCACTGAAAGAAGTTTTTCAAAATTAAAATTATTAAAATCTTATTTAAGATCAACCATGTCGCATGATAGATTGAATGAATTAGATATATTATCTATTATAAGTAATATACTAGAGCACTTTGAATATAAAATTTTAATAAGTAATTTTGCAGTTGAGAAAGTAAGAACGATGAAATGAATTTTTCTAAATACATTAAATAATTTTTTTTTTAATTTAGACTTCCTCCAAAATCTTGTCTCAAGTCCCTGATTCACTTAATTTGGCCCTATTGACCAATGTTGGTCAACTTAATTAGTAAATTATATCTTTGCCTTTCCTTGTTGCCGGTCGTTCAACACCACCACCTACAAACAATGTTTTGATTGTTTTTTTTTTTTTGTCCATCTTTCTTTGTTGTTTCACATATCAAATACATGTGTTCTTGATATCATCAACATTCAAATACACGTTGCCACAAATAAATATTTAATAAATTTTTTATAATATGCCAAGTCAATATTTTAATTTAATATAACGAATCAATGGTAAAATGCCATGATTTTTTATTTTCTATCAGAACCAAGAGATATGTGCAAGAGATCTTATAAGTTACAAGCATGTGGACTGTGTACACAGGTATGAGAGTATGCTCACATGAGAACCTCTACTTCGGATTATGCCAAAATACATGCCTCTGCCTTAACTATAAGGGAGCTTTATGCTTCAGACATGCCACAAGTGCCTCTATCCCAATTATGAGTTATGGGAGCATGTTCATAAGGGAACCTCTGCTTCGAGTATGCTATAATGTCTCTGCCCTAATACATGTGACGATCTCTGCTAAACCCTATTGATAAGTTATGAGTTATGAGCTCTTTATTTCATTAAGACCAAGTCAATCGATTGAAAGACCCATGAATATATAACCCTATTTTACAATGAGAAATACAGTGATATGTAAGCCAATTGATCATTGAAACAAGATAACTATGTGTCTTTTGCCTTCTAAATCAAATCACCTGTATGTCATCGACCTTGACATTTATGGCATATAAGTATTCATGTTATCCAAAGTTATATGAGTTAGAGTATACAAAACCCCTTATGTATACATGTACGTATTTTAATTATGTTATGTTCCTTTAATACTAAACTCAAAGTATCTAGTATTTTAAATCTAATATTCTTTTACAATATATGTGAATTATTGATTTAAAAAGCTATTTGGAAATAAGTATTTGATCATGAGATCTCTATGTATATATGTACTTTTGAAAGTATAAGTATATAAGTTTTACTAAATTTACAAATCCGTTATGTAACGTATGTTACTTTTCATTCAAATCTAATATGAATAAAGAGTTATTACATATTGTTGTTCAAATGATTTTTAAAGTAAACGTGCTCATGTTCCCTATAAATCCAAAGAACTCTATAGTTTCAAAAGTATTTCATAACTTCTGTATATATATATGCAAACTTGAACTATGTGATACCAACATCAACCCCTATGAACTATTGATCTAAAGATCCATTGTGTAAGATCCCAAGTCCAAGATATTATAAAGTATGTTTATGTGATTACAAGAACCAAATATCCATAAGTAAAGAGTTATAAGAAACCATGTATGCCTAAAGTGGATACCTCCAAATTTATGAGTTCAAGTTCCAAAGATAAATTATAAATCTTCAAATACTAAAGTTCATTGTTATTATGATTTTTATATCTTTCATTTCATGAATATAAGTATATGAGTCAAGTGATAAGTAAGTATGAGCCATCCTTGTGAGCTAGCCTTGAAATATCTAACCTCACAAATATGGTAGTATATTTTTTACTCACTATTTTATCTCATTAGTGATTCCATTTTTTCAGGAAAGCAGCATAGTGAGCAAGTGGTTCCTCAAGCATTATTCTTCATTTGAGAATTTTCTTATTAAAGTAAAGTCCTATTTGAGATGTGTATATATGTATATATCAAAATTGTTGTAGTAGCACTATGGGTGTTAAAAGATTTTCTAATCTTTGTGTATGTAACAAGAGTTATATGTAAAGAATAATATGTATGAGTAAATTGATAAATACTATGATGCTATTTACGAGTATGAGAAGAGAAGAATGTGTGTATATGTACTCAGGTTCTGATATTGGGATATGACATGATATGATGTAATGTGATGAGATAATTATAGGTTTTACGGGTTTTTGGTAGCCATATGCCTATCCATGTCTTAGGACCATCGCGACTCAGAAGTTAGGTCGTGACACATCGGATTGATGACCATGAAGATTTTGGGCCGGATTTAGGTCACTTTCAAATTTAACTTTAAAAATAAACTTTTGCGGTTTAGGTTAGATCACAATAAATTTTTTATGAATGTAAATTGATCATATATATAATATTTCGAAATTTAAAAATAAAAATAAACATTACAATTTTAAAATATCACATATATAATTTAAGTAAAATAAATACAAAATATTTAAAATCTATTATCACATATAAAATACTATAGCATAGTACATAAATATCTTTCAATGCCTACATATATAATAACATAATAATCAAATAATCAAACTAAATAATTCTAATATATTGTAATATCAATATATTTTTTATTCTAGTAAGTAATTTAAAAATAATAATTCTATAAAATAAAAATAATTAAATAAATTTTAAAAATATAATATATTTAATTATATTAATTAAAATAAGATAAATTTGATATTTTATAAATAATTTTTAATTTTTATTGTTACAAGAATTAATTAATAATAATTAAGTTTATTTTTATATTAAATATATATACATTAAATATGTAAAAAAAATTAATATTAAATAATAAATTTGAAAAATAAATTGGCAATAAATGCATATACAATATTAAAAATTTTATTTAATAATAAATTTGATATTAATTTTTTTAAACTTTTTTAATCATTTATTGAAAATATACTAATAATATATTTGTATAAAAAAAAATCTATATTTGATACATATGATCACTAGAATTTCGCTAATTAAATTTCACCATTAATTTCATTGAGCGACGAAGAAAAATTCCTCGAAAAGAAAATTTGTCATTTAACTATGTAATAATGGAATTTTGAATCAATCACTAAACAGTAAACTTTTGTTGCTAATTTGGTGAATTTTTTATTTTCTATTTTTTATCAAATTCGTTGCTAATTCTTTAAAATTTAATATGTTTTCAATATAATTTTGATTTCAACGAAACTCCGTATGATTGCCTTCCTGAAAAAAATCCATTTATTTCCTAAAAAGAAAAATCCATTTAATTATATAATAGTATGAAGTTTCCTTTCCTTTTTTTTTTTTTTTTTTTAATAAGAATAATATAGAGTTTTCGATTCTGAGAGATGGTTCACCAGAGTTTATCTTGATTTTGGGCCCAAATAAAAGTTATAATTGTTAAAGCCCAGCTTGATAAATGAACAGCTAATAGATTACTCCACTATGTTCTAACAAGGGTTTTGAAGTTTTGGTTTAAAAAAACAAACTTATACAGTACACAATTAAGCCAAACCCAATTAGACCGAATATGAAGTTTTGGTTATAAAAAAAGAAATTGACCCATAATTAGGCTAAAATAAATTAAAGGAGTTTGTACACAAATACCCCAAAAAAGATAAAATATTTTCATATATGTTCTTTTTTTTTTTTCAAAAATACACTTATTAAATTTTCTATTTCAAAAATGCCCCATTTTTAAAGGTATATCAAAAGTATATCACAAGTATATTATAAATATAAAAAAAAAAAAAAAGGGGGAGGCATTTTTAAAAACCTGAAAAAATAAAAGGGTATTTTTGAAAAAAAAAATGTATTTAGTGTAATTTTCTCTAAATAAAATTGGTTTTGGGCCCAAATAAAATTGACAGAAATCAACCTTAAGGGAGAGATAGATAAGGGATTAATAAGGAAATAAAGAAGAAAAAATAAATTAAAAAAAAACTGAAGAGAGAGAGAAAAAAAAAAGATTAAGGAGGCGTTTGGTGCAGCTGTTGGATACAGATGATAGTGAATTTACACTCAACAACTGGATCAAATCCCTTTTGTAAAAAAAATAAAATAAAAATAGCAGTTGTTAACTGTTGGAAGCTCAGACAGTTATTGATTTGAAAAACAACATTTTGAATTTTTTTTTCCATCTGCTGGTAAATGTTTTAAATTTAAATCATCTTACTCTTATAAAAAAATTTATTACTAATAAAATATTTTTTCAAATTATTTTTTATGTAACTATAATAATAATAATAATAATAATAATAATAATAAATAATTATTAAAATATTATAAATAGTATTGGTAAAAAATAACATATTCATGTTTAAAAGAAAAAAAATTCATTATTCTTGCAGTTTATATCACACATTAAAAAAATAATTAAAAAACATAATAATATATTAAAAATAAATCATATTTTTAATCATCATTAAACATTTAAAAAGTAACTACTAGTAAAATTTTACCAAATAATCATATTTTTTATCTATCAATTATCGACAACATCTTTTGGATTATCCCTAAAAAAAAAAACAATAAATAATAAGGAGCAGTTTTCGAAATGCACCCCAGGTGGTGCAAGTTGGTGCAAATATTAAGCATTATTCATGTTAAAAATCTAAAGAGATTTGGATGCAATTAATGTGAAGATTTACCATTAATATTTTAAATCAAAAATACTATATATATCAAACTTTCTATTTCAATTGTTGTGTTATTATTTTATTTATTACATTTTTTTTTTAAAATACATTATATAAAAAAAATTTCTAATATAATTATACCACATCAATTGAAATAATAAATTAATATAAAAGTGTTGAATTGTATTTACTATTACTCATTTGAAATCTATAGAGATTTGAATGCAATTAATACCACCATACACCATTAATGTTATAAATCTAAAGAGATTTGGATGCAATTGCAAAAAAATTAAAAAAAAGAAAAAAGATATTTACCTAATGTATGGAAAATTAAGATATTTTTTTAGAATATGAATTTACCTTTTGACAAAAAGGAGAAATCATTTTTTATATTTTAATAAATTCATTATAATAAAAAAAAAGTGCATAAATAAATATATATTAATTCACTAATAATCAGATTACTACTGACAACTGATAATCATCGACGATTAGTCGATTATTATCAATTGCTAGTGACCGCCAACGACTATCATAATTTACTATTTTTATATTTTTTTTCATATTTAATAATAAAATTTTAAAATATAAAATTTTATAAATTTAAATATGTTTATAGTTTTACAAATTAAAATTTTTAGCTATCAACGACAACATCTTTCGGATTATCCCTAAAAAACAATAAATAATAAGGAGCAGTTTTGGAAATACACCCCAGGTGGTGCAAGTTGGTGCAAATATTAAGCATTATTCATGTTATAAATCTAAAGAGATTTGGATGCAATTAATGTGAAGATTTACCATTAATGTTTTAAATAAAAAATACTATATATATCAACTTTCTATTTCAATTGATGTGTTATTATTTTATTTATCACATTTTCTTTTTTAAAAATACATTATATAAAAAAATTCTAATATAATTATACCACATCAATTAAAATAATAAATTGATATAAAAGTGTTGAATTGTATATATTATTACTCATTTGAAATCTATAGAGATTTGAATGCAATTAATACCACCATACACCATTAATGTTATAAATCTAAAGAGATTTGGCTGCAATTGCATAAAAATTAAAAAAAAAAAAAAAAAAAAGATATTTACCTAATGTATAGAAAATTAAGATATTTTTTTAGAAGATGAATTTACCTTTTGACAAAAAGGAGAAATCATTTTTTATATTTTAATAAATTCATTATAATAGAAAAAAAAAGTGCATAAATAAATATATATTAATTCACCAATAATCAGATCACTACTGATAACTGATAATCATCGACGATTAATCGATTATTATCAATTGTCAGTGACCGCCAACGACTATCATAATTTATCATTTTTATATATTTTTTTTCTCATATTTAATAATAAAATTTTAAAATATGAAATTTCATAAATTTAAATATGTTTATAGTTTTACAAATTAAAATTTTTAATATTTTTATTTAATTTTTAATATTGTACTAAACAACAAAATATTAATTTTTTAGAAAATATTGTCCAGAGGTAAATTATTTTTAACGAAACAAAGCTGTAATTTTCAATGTTTTCAAACCCGATCCGGTTTTAGAATCGGTGAAGGCAGAGGGTCATGGGTTAGAGGTTCAACTGGAGTCGAACCGAAATTTTAAATAATATCATTTATTTATTATTTATATGTTAAAAAAAATATAGTATATATATAATTAAAACTAATAAACATTACTAAAGCAATTAATGAACATTGCTTAGAAGAAATATGAATTTGAGACCATTACTTAGAAGAAATTATGGTAAATTAACTCATTAAGTGATTATTTTGAGATCAAAATTCGGGTGGATTTCACTACTCGGTAATGGGAGGTCTACTCGGATTGTATTCTCTTACGTAAAAAATATGAATTTGAATATTTATATGTTCAAAATGGTGAATGAATTAATGATAATTTGAAACTTAAACTAAGCTATATGCTAATAAAATTATATTTAATATTTCAATTGTTTAAATTTTCAATGAATTTTATGACTTTGCAATTTCTTTATTACTTTGACTGTCTTTTTTAAATTAAAAATTACAAGACCCAATATAAAAATTATATATAAATTTATATACAAATTTAGATTGTGTTATTTTTTCAAAGGATCTAATAATTTCATCTTCTATTTTATAATCTAAATATCATATTGTGTAATTTTTCGTCAATTAATATTAAATAGGCCAATAGTACAAATTATAATAAACATTAAGGAAATTATAGGCAATCAAAAATTTTATATTAATTATTTATTTTAGGTAATTTTTTCAATAAATATTATAATTTTCATAATACATTTTTGCAATAAGACTATTACTATATATTATTTTTTCAAGGAAAAAAATACATGATGTAATTGTAGGAATTGTAGAAAATATTATAAAAATTATATAATTAATTATGAAATTTACATTGTATAATTTTTCAAAAAACTTTAAAAATCTCTCATCTCATTTAGCAATATAATTTATAACTATCATCTTATCTAATTTTCGCAGTTAAAAATTATGTAGTTCAATGGTAAGTGCTACAATAGATATTAAAGTAATTATATAGATAATTGAAAATTTTACAAACAAATTTAATTGATATAATTTATTAAAAGACCTTATAATTGTTTTAATATACTTTGCAATTTAACTATTATTTAATTAAAATTCACTTCTTCTTTTATAATTTCTTTAACATTTTTTGTAGTCCTATTATTGTGTTATATAAATTTTAATAAAAAAAAGCTCATAAGATTATAGTTAAATTATAAGGCAAATTAATAAAATTATCTAATATCTTAAAAATTTGCAAAACTTAAATTTGTACTTAAGATTCACAATTGCTTGTATAATTTTTTAAGCATTTTTTATAATTTTAATTATTGAATTATTGAATTATTAATTTGAATTATGTTACATGTGACTTGTAAAGAATGTTTCAATATTTTTTAGATATTATATAATCATTTTAAAAAGATAAATGGATAGAATTTAAACTATCAAATCTAGAGGCTAAAATATTTTTACGGTATTGTAATTATAATACATTAAAAGCATTGTAGAAAGCACCTATGCATTGATAACTCTATTTTTTTAAAGTTATTTTACCTGTTTAAATTCAAATTTTAGTTCAGTTTTTGAGAATTTAATAATATTATTATTTATTTTGAGAAATAAATAATTCTAACAATTTATAAATAAATTATAAAATATTTTTAGTATTTTATTTTATTTTGCAGATCAAAATGA